>QANZ01010380.1:24206-40927 GCA_003254925.1 Chamaecrista fasciculata
CATACATTTAGGACCAAAATGAACCTTTCACCACACATTTTATTACAATTTAGTGTTGTTTTGTAATTTGCTATTTGGTCTTCAAACTATTATTTGTTATTTTTTTGTCGTTGAATTTCATAAATAGACCCCATTATTAATGATTAGGGTTTTCTACAAAGCCCGAGTTATCATTTACACATGTTAGAGATTGATTAATTGGAACAGTTCGAATTTATGGACCAAATTGTATTCTTAAAAATAATTCCAATATTATTTTCATTTTGGCCCATAATCTCATCTCATCCACTTGGATTTGGATTGACCCCTAACCCTCAATCCAAAATTTTCTCATCCTCACAATTTTCAATACCATATCACACTTCCCAATATCATCTCATCTCAATCTCATTTCAATCAAAAAACAACCAAACACCTATCTTTGCAACCAAGACCAACAACACCTGATAGAGTAAGAATTTGATCATTAAGATCTCTTTGTTCATTCCTTAAATTATAGGGCGAAAAACAGTTTGAAATATTTACATATAAAGGAAGACAATAGTAGTATACTTAAACCTTTGAAAATCACTAGAGATGAAAAATAGAGAATTGGGTATTCAATGAAAAAAATAGTTTAAAATATTTTATTTTCTTACACAACAAGAAAATGGAGCCTCAAATTGAAGAGATAACAACAATAAAAAATTAAGGAAATATCAAAAGTAAAACGACCTAGAAGATTTGGCTAAAACATGAGCCACTTCATTGCTAGATCTTTTATTCAACTAAGATTAAAGCAATCAAATCTATGACAAATAATTTAAATTAGCCATGACAGTATCTAAATAAGAACAGTACTTGACAGCAGCTTAGGAGGTATTAAAAATCTTCCAAGCATCCCCTTCTTCAATCACAGGTCAAATATGAAGTTCAATCCATAAATATTGTCTAGGTTGCACAATAAAACATTACAGAGAATCAATGAAGCTTATAATTTAGATATAAAATAAAAGACTCCATGAAGCTTATATGAGTTCATAGGACTCTTTAACTTACAAATAATGTTGACACTAGTAGGGGAGAAAATCAGAAAACTAAATATAGCTCCATGAATCAAACCTTATTAGCCATTAGACACTTGGTAGAAACAGAGGCATTGTATTTATAAATAGACAGTAGAATAAGATAAATAGGGGAGTACGTGTTGTTGTTGAATATATTATGTAAAATTACTTCTCATGCAAATATATCTATAAAGGTGAAATCGTAAGATTCTACCTAAATTAATAAGATTATTTTTCAAATATATCTATATATATGTATATTATAAAAATATCATACAGTAACTCAAAATTGTGCATATACTCCATTAACACTGATTTTTCTGTTTACATTAATATTTCAATATACTAAAAGTGGCAGGCAGCAAACTCGTAACGTAAAATTGTAAAAATTTACATATATAATAAAACAATTATTAAAAATATATACATGTAAAAACTATTATAAAATTATAGATAAAGGTGAAATTTAAATAAGTTCAATACAAAAAATAATACCATTATTCATTAATTATAAAGTGAACAAAATCAATTAATTATAATAAACTAAAACCATACATTAACAGCAAAATCATATTTTAATAAATGGAAGATACCTCAATAAGAGTAACAATATGCTTTAAAGTTTAATTGAATTATACATGAAAAAGAAAAATCCATCTACATATATCAGTTTTTAAAAGGCATAAAAAAAACATTGGCTAAACTAGTATAGCTTGTGTTGTGTCGAAGTAAAATGAGCTTGCATTGGGGTGGAGTCATACACAATTAATTGATGAGGTGGCATGCATTGATTTTAAAGTTAAAAAAGAAGTGGGTCATTCATTTTCATTCAATCTATGGCAACGATTTCAACTGACTTGCTACGATTGTATCCGATTTTAAGATATTTTCGTTCTTGTATGAAACTTGACCAGATTTAATAATGTAAAAACGTAAACACTTTCTTTTCAACGATTAAAAACGTGTTTTTGATAACAATAAATCAAACAGAAATTTAAAAGAAGGGTATTAATTGCACATAATTAAAAATTCAAGGGGTCCTATTTATACAATTTTAAAATTTAGGCGTGTTTTTTTACCTAACCTAAAATTCAAGGGGTGTATGTGTAATTTAACCTTTATTTTATTGGTAATCAAATGTCGGTTATTGAATAACAGTAAAAATGGATAAAAGTTGATCAGCAACAATTTAAAATATAAATGAATTGGAAACGGAGTGAAGTTTAAGGAAAGGATCAAAGATTTTGCACATTCTGAACCTCCAATATCACATCTTTGTCAGTGTGGAAATATGAAAATGTAACTTAAATTATTAGAAACCAGATAATAAATATGAATTATCTTCAAAATAAGTATTAAAATAGAGATACATAATTCTAAAATAGAGCTATCAACCTTCTTCGTTGATATTGAAAGTGAGATATCAAGTCTAGTGTATATTACATATGGTGATGGTTGTAAGCTGTTGCTATATGTATTTTTTTTTCTTTTGAAAGATATAAGTATCCTTGTTTTAAAAAAATAGATAAATTTCAACAAAAAAATAGATATAAATGTCTAGTGGCGGTTTCAAAACCACTGCCAAAGCCATTAGCGGCAGTTATTCCAGCAGTCGAGAAAAACTGTTGCGGAATGATTGTTGAGGCTACTGACAGCAGAAGTTGGCAAAATTGTTCACTGTATTTAGCGGTGGTTATAACTGCTGCTGAATGCATTAAAAACTGCCGCTAAATGTTTCATTTTTTTTTTGTTTAGTGTTTAAGTTCAAACTTCAAACCAAAATCTGGTTCTGGTTAAAATCAGTACCAGCTTCTGGATGAATATGTGTGATTTTGCTCGGTTCTGTTTTCACATCGTTCAAACCGCATTTTGATTAGTTAGCTGCGTACGTTTCATTTTTTAATTTCTAACAAACCGTGTCGTGGCCATAGTGGAGCTATACTAATGATTTGTGATTCAGGTTTTTTTTTTTTTGTGAAAAAAATAATTCTAATATTTTAAACTCTCCTGTCAACATACCAAAATAAGCAAATATTATGCATCCATCTCATTCCTCATGTATATAAAATTATAGAACTAATTAGAAATCATAGAGTAGAGATACTTAGGTCAACTTGACTTTAAGCGGACAGGAGAGACATTTTTGGAGTACATTAAGATTAACATGCAGTTTTGTGAGTTAAGGCAATGCAAACATACCGAATCATCCATGTCTCCAATTCTTTCTATTTATGATCTTTGTTCATGGTTGAAGGATTAGAAACTTCCCAATGAATATAATCACACTAATTCAGCTTAAAGAGGTTTAGAAAAGAGATCTTCACATTTAACATCATACCCTTTGTGTTGTTCTTTCATAGGTGGATCAAGGACACTGTAAACCAAAGTCACTTGGATAGGTACTTTTTGATGTTAGGCGTACTTGGTTTTCTGTTATTTTGCATGCGTACTATTCTTAGAGATACAATATTAGCAGCAAGAAGGGAAAGCCATTCTTTATTTGTTATTTTTACAAGTGAGCTTTCTCAACTCTGCCATGCTTTAGAAAATTAACAACCTTCTAGTATTCTACATATCAAAAACAAAATAAGGACAAAGAAAGGACTGAACTTTAAAAAATGGATAGAAATTACATACTATTTTCTGCTTTATTGGTCCTAAATTTCTAAGTAAAATCAGAAAGGCTTCCACCTTAAAGTTCTGTAGTTTCTCCCTCCATGGCGTACATAAACATACTCAAGCTGAGGGAAGATCTTCCAGAGAATGTAGTCTACATGTCGGAAGTATTGCACCCTCCATCGCTTCCAAAAGATAAGAGGCAAGACTACAATTCCAAGGCCAAAAGTATATCCCAATTCAGCACTTAAGAAATTCCAATCAATATTTGAACTCCCGAAAGTTGATGTAGGTGTTTCAAATGATGGAACTTCACCTTTCTTGGTGCAATTCTGGGTCAAAGGAGGTCCACACAAACCTTCATTGCCTTCGAAAGTGTTTGCTTCAAATGATTGAATTTGAGTACCTATTGGAATTGGCCCCATTAAATGATTGAAGGATAGGTTTAGAAATGACAAGAAAGACAGACTTGCAAGCTCTGTTGGAATGTTTCCACTTAAGGAGTTCAGTGACAAGTCCAATGACTCAAGATACTTTAGATTCCCAATAGATGATGGGATATGGCCTGAGAGTGCATTTTTTGACAAGTTCAAAGCATGCAGTGCTTTCAAACTCATGAGCTTTTCTGGTATTGAGCCCTCAAAGTGATTGGATGAGAAATCCAAAGAAGTGAAGGCAATAAGAATCTTTCCTAACTCCAACCATATTCCTTTGTTGACAATTGTAACTGAATCTTCATAACTTCGAAAACCATATCGCTCAACAATGTCATCAAAGTACAAGTGGTTGAACACAAAGGGTGGGCAATATTCTATAAGTTTATATAGTTTAAGAGCAAGATTTTTGTTCATAACGGAATACGAGATATTAAAATCCACATGAGAAGCATAATCACCAATGTCAAAGAACACATGGCCAAATTCTGAACGAACCTCATTTTCATCAAGCATCAAAGCTTTCCAACTTTGCAGAAGTGACACTGGAAGTGCACCATTGAACCTATTGAAGGCTAGATCAATAATTTGGAGATTCTTCCAATCTCCAATGCTTATTGGACATTCAAGTGGGCCATGGAACTTGTTTGACCTTAAAATCATTACTCTTAGTGTGGATACATTCCTTAAGAAGCAAGGAAATCTATCAACAAATTCATTGTTTCCTATGTATAAGACTTCAAGCTTTTGGCAATTACCAAGAGATTTCGGAATGGTACCACTTAAGAAATTTTCATTGAGATGGAGGAACCTAAGAGTGCAAGAAGTTTTAAACGTATCAGGAATTTGGCCATTGAGATTGTTTCCACCAAGATTCAATGCCCTAACAGTGCTGCTCATTGTTTTAATCAAACACGCTGGAATAGTGCCACTGAAGTTATTATTGGAAAGATCAAGAACTCTTAGACTTGAAGCATTACAAAGGGATTCATGGATTTGTCCTTGAAAGTTATTGTCTGAAAGAGAAAGAAAATATGAGAAAGAAAGATAATTACCTATGTCTGGAGGGAAAATTGAGCTGAATCTATTCTTGGAGTAGTCTAGAAAGATCAAATTTTTTGGGAAAACATGTGCTGAGCCCTGGAGTTGGTTGGAATGAAGATCAAGGTGGAACAAATTGGAACTTATATTATCAAAAGGCCCTTCCAAGTCTGTCAAAAAGTTGACAGAGAGATTAAGGTAGATCATAAATTCAAACCTCCAAATCCAATTGGGTATAGGTCCCTGAATATGGTTGATAGATAAGTCTAGATAGCGCAATGTCGAAAGATTTCTAACAAAACTTGGGAATTCTGTCAAGTTGCAAGAAGCCAACCTGAGAGACTTTAATCTGGGAAACGCAGAAAGATTATGACAATCACTCAAGGTTACATCAACAGACAAGTTGTTGAGACCAATACTTAATATAACCAAATTTTTCATCCTTCTCATCATATCCAAAGCTATGGTACCATTGAACTTGTTTGAGGCAAGTTGGAACAAACTAAGCCTTGAAAGATGGAAGAAAGACACAGGAATAGGCCCTTGTAAAATATTCCCACTGATATCAAGCAACTCTAATTTGGAGGAAGAAGCATTTGGGATTTCATCCAACAAACCCTCAAATTTATTAGCTGACAACATCAATATTTGTAAAGATGGAATTGTGAAAAAAAATGAAGGAAATCTACCAATGAGGTAATTACCAGCCAAATCAATGGTGGTGAGATTTTCTAGTCCCTCAAATTGGGTAGATAGGATTGGACCTGTTAAGGCATTTTGGTAGAGAGACAGATACGTGAGACTCTTCGACTTATTCAAAGATGGAAGAGGACCAGTGAAGTTGTTCAATGACAAGTCAACATGAACAAGTTGGGTGAGTTCTGAAATTGAACATGGAAGTGTTCCATTGAATTGGCAATTTGATAAATCAAGAAAAGCTAGCTTCTTTAGGTAAGATATCTCACCAGGAATCTGACCCTTAAAGCCAGCATTTGATAAATTCAAATACCTCAAGTCCTCCAGCTTGTGCAACTCTGTAGGAATCGTAGAATTAAAGTCATTACAAGCCAAGTTCAAATTCTGCAGATATTGCAGGTTGAAGAGACTGCTTGAACTATCAAGTCCTCCAAAGATGGATTCTTCATTGAGATCTAGAGCTATGACACGTCCCTTGCTGCATGTTACTCCATTCCAATGGCAACAATCATCACTTTGGTTCCAGTGAACCAACTTTCTGGACTTGGTAGGTTTGAACATGAGGCTATCCTTCAAATGAAGCAATGCAGATTCTTGTGTACCAAGACAATGGCCATGGCCAGTCGCAACAATGACATTGAAACTCATGTTTATGAAGTGTAAGGATATCAAGAAAAGCCATAAGATTTGTACAGTCCTCATTGTATATGAAGAAAGTAGTGAAGATGGTTTTTGCCTTAAACATAACATCCTTTTATAGACAGTGGCTCACTTAGTCAGTCACTTTAATTTAGGTCTGATCAATATTACATTATTTCTGAACGAAAACAGAAGGAATCTTGCTGAAATAATTCGCTGAAATTCATTATTGACAGAAGGTACATTTATACATGAAGTCACATGCTAAATGAGCTGTACAATCCGTAACAAACTACTGGTAATGTGGGCCCTACAGCTAACTAACTACCCTGTACAGCAAACTAATCATAACTAATCACTAATTATTACACAAATATACATTCTTACACCCCCCCTTCAAGTTGGAGGTACATGATGAAGAAGCCCCAACTTGGACATCAAGGAATAGAGCTGAGGAGAGGCAAGAGACTTAGTGAATATGTCAGCGAGTTGAAGATGAGAAGGAACGTGATGTGGCTCAATGAAACGCTCGCGACATTTATCACGGACAACATGGCAGTCTATCTCGATGTGTTTTGTACGCTCGTGGTAGACAGGATTTGAAGCTATTTGAAGAGCAGACTTGTTGTCACACCACAGAGGAATGGGAAGCGAAGGAGTGATTTGAAAGTCATGGAGAATGTAAGTGATCCAGAGAAGTTCGCAAACAACATTCGCCATGCTACGATACTCTGCTTCGCAAGATGATCGAGCAACAGTGGTCTGTTTCTTGGTTTTCCAAGAAATGGCATTGGTGCCAAGTAGAACACAGTAGCCCGAAAGAGAGCGACGTGTTTGAGGACACGCAGCCCAGTCACTGTCACAATAGGCCTGGAGATCGAAAGAAGAAGTAGATGAGTAAAACAAGCCAAGAGTGGATGAGCCTTTTAAATAACGAACAATGTGCAAGGCAGCCTGCATGTGAGCCTCAGTTGGAGAAGCCATGAACTGACTAAGGTGCTGGACACTATATGTAATGTCAGGGCGAGTTAATGTCAAGTACAACAAACGACCTATAAGTCGCCTAAAAATCTCAGCATCAGTTAACAGGGGAGAGTCAGGAGGGAACTTGTGACCTTTTGGTAGAGGAGTGACAACAGTATGAGCATCAGTCATGTGTGTATCATCAATAATATCGAGAATGTACTTTCTTTGACACAAAAAAGTACCCTCAGGACTTCGAGCTATTTCAACCCCTAAGAAATATTTAGCATGACCAAGGTCTTTGATGGTGAACAATGTGTCAAGGTACTGTTTAACTTTGGAAATTTCAGCTTCAGATGGTCCTGTGAGAAGAACATCATCAACGTAAACAAGTAAAGCAATGAAGGTAGCATCAGTACCTTTAGTGAAAAGGCAAAAATCATGTGGTGATTGGCGAAAACCGAATTTGAGAAGCTGGGAAGTAAATTCCAAGTTCCACTCACGAGAGGCTTGTTTGAGACCATATAAAGATCTCTTTAGTTTGCACACTTGACCAGGTAAAGCTTTGGTATATCCTTCAGGTACAGAAAGATAAATTTCATCTTTGAGAAATCCATGAAGGAAAGCATTATTGATATCAAGTTGGTGAATGGACCATTTTTTGCAAGTAGCTATAGCAATGAGCATCCTGACTGTAACGACCTTAGCAACAGGACTAAAACTGTCAAGGTAATCAAGGCCAGCAACTTGTGTGTAGCCACGAGCAACCAAGCGAGCCTTGTAGCGATCAACTTCACCATTTGGTTTATATTTAACCCTGTAAATCCATTTAGAGTCTATGGCTTTCTTTCCTGCAGGAAGAGTAGTTAGTTCCCAAGTATTGTTAAGTTCTAAGGCATCTAACTCGGCTTGCATAGCTTGGATCCACCTAGAATCCTTAGCAGCTTGTTTAAAAGTACAAGGCTCATGAACCTTAGACACATTGGCAAGAAATGCAGCATAATCAGTAGAAAAATTAGTAATTGAAGGATTATTAATTGAAACATGGCAAAGGTAATCTGTTAAGTATTTGGGAGGATGTTTTTGTCTTGTACTTACCCGAGGTAAAACAGGAATAGCAGCAGGTGTAGTCGAAGGAGAAAGTGAAGATGGAGATGAAGAAGGTGGAGAAGATGAAGTGGGATCAGATGAAGAAGAAGAAGAAGAAGAAATCTGGGGAGAAAAATCATGCTGGAAAGAAGCAGTGTCAGTAAAATCAAATGGTGTGTGAAGAAAAGGGAAGGGTAAGGGATCAGATGAGGAGGGTGCAGGGGAATCAGTGGATGAGGAAGAAGAATAAGGAAAGATATGTTCATAAAAATGAATATCACAAGTGACATGAACTTTATGAGTCGTTAAGTCATAAGCTTTATAAGCTTTTTTTCCTGATGCATAGCCTAGGAACAAACACTTGTGAGATCGAGGAGTAAATTTATCTTTATGGGGAGTTATATTTGTTATAAAACACAAACTACCAAAAACCTTTAAACGAGAGTAATCAGGAGGATGATTATATAGAGAACCTCAAATGGAGTTTTCCAATTGAGAATGGGGGTGGGCATTCGATTAATTAGATGTGTAGCAGTTAAAATTGACTCACCCCAAAAACGTGTTGGAAGATTTGCTTGGAACAAAAGGCTTCTGGCAATTTGTAATAAATGCTTATGCTTGCGCTCCACAACTCCATTTTGTTGTGGAGAATGGGGGCAAGATGTTTGATGAACAATGCCATTATCAGTGAAAAATTTTTGACATTGGGAATTGACAAATTCAGTCCCATTGTCAGATCTAATTTGCTTGACTGATTTTCCAAACTGGTTTTGAACTTGTTTTATAAAAGAAATGAGTGTTTCAGGTACTTGAGTTTTATATTTGATCAAGAAAGTCCATGTAACACGACTAAAATCGTCAACAACAGTGAGAATATAATGTGCTGAGGTTAAAGAAGGAATGCGATAGGGACCCCATAAGTCAGTATGAAGAAGAGCAAGAGTAGCATTGGCGCTAGACTGACTAATGGGGAAGGGAGTACGAGACTGCTTAGCTAAATGGCATACATCACATACTGAAAGTGGATCTTTAATAGATATAGCAGGTATATGTTTGAGAACAGACACAGGACAATGTCCTAAACGTTGATGCCAAATAGCTGAGGAATTAGGAGAATCAGAAATGGAACAAGCAAAAACAGAAGAATAAGTATCTAGAAAGTAATTTATTACATCTTGATCAAATGAGTGAGTATCAAGGATGTAGAGGTTCTCTTTGACTGCAGCTACTGCTATTGGTGCTTTACTCTTCAGGTCCTGTAAAAGACAAAAAGATTTATGAAAAATGAGGTTAATACTGGACTCATGTAAGAGTTTGTTTACAGACAAAAGATTAAATCGAAAACCAGGAACAAATAAGACATTATGAAGGGTTAGTTTGGGATGCAAACCAGCTGAACCATGATGACAGATTTGTCTGACAGAAGAATCAGGCAAGTGAATACGAGTAGGGGGGAAAAAAGAATTAATATGCTGCAACAAAGACTTGTTAAAACACATGTGGGAAGATGCACCAGTGTCTATGATCCATGAAGTTGAACTTAAAACAAAACTACTAGGATTTAAAGTGGTACCTGCATAGTCAGTGGTGTGTGCATAGCTAGCATGCTCATCAAGTCCTTTGCCACGAATGTATTTGGTGATCTCTTGCTTGAAGAGATTAGAAAAAACAGCAGCAAGGTCAGCAGATGGTGGTTCAGGCAGAGGAACATCAGTGGAGTCGATGACACCAGCATTTGCTAAGACAGCAGAGGATTTTTGAGGAGCAGAAACCTTCTTGGAGTCTTTGTACTCCTGATACCAATCAGGATAGCCATGTAATTTGAAGCAAGTATCTCGAGTATGACCATTAACAGAACAATGATCACAAAAACGATCTGTCTTCTTGACAGAATCCTTCCTCTTAGTAAAAGACTTAGAATCAGTAGAAGGTTTGGAAGTGGAATTTTTAGCTAATAAGGCAGCAGCATCAACAGAGGGCTTTGAGTAAGTAAGAGAAACAGTTTTCTGACTCTCAGCTTGTAAAACCATGGCAAATGCCTTGCTAACTTTGGGTAAGGGATCAAAGTTCAGAATCTGACCTCTAATGGCATCAAACTCAGGGTTAAGCCCCATAAGAAATTGTAACAATCTAGTCCAAGCACTAAGTTCTTTCATTTTCTGAGTAACATTACAAGTACAGCCATTACATTTGCAAACAGGAATAGGAGCCAAGCGATCTAACTCATCCCATGCTCGATGTAATTTACTATAGTAAAGGGTGACAGTGTCATTACCTTGAGTAACTGAACTGATAGTGCGTTGGATCTGATATAATTGTGGCCCTGTACTAAGGCCATAACGTTCCTCCACTTCATCCCAAAGCTTCTTAGAAGAAGCACAATATATTAATGTGTCAGCAATATCCTTGGATATGGAATTCATTATCCAAGACTTAATCATAGAATCTACTCTTTTCCATTTCTTAAAAGCATCAGAAGCAGCAGGGGGTTCAAGTGAACCATCAATAAAGCCAACCTTATCCTTCGCCTCTAAAGCAGTCCTAACAGCAATACTCCATGTCAAGTAGTTCGTACAAGTAAGAGGCGAAGTGACAAGAACCATACCTGGATGATCGGAATTAAGCAGGACCAAAGAACCATCTTCCAGTTTCTGCACATCAGTTGCAGAAGGCTGAGAGATAGCAGTAGGTGCATCGTTATGGGAAGAAGCTTCCATGGCGGCAGTCAAGTAGCAGAAATAAAGAAGGTAGGTAAAAAATAGCGGCAGAAATCACAGGGGAACGTCTGCGCGCTCTGATACCATGAACGAAAACAGAAGGAATCTTGCTGAAATAATTCGCTGAAATTCATTATTGACAGAAGGTACATTTATACATGAAGTCACATGCTAAATGAGCTGTACAATCCGTAACAAACTACTGGTAATGTGGGCCCTACAGCTAACTAACTACCCTGTACAGCAAACTAATCATAACTAATCACTAATTATTACACAAATATACATTCTTACAATTTCTTTTCATGCCTATAATATATATTTAGAACTATTTTTAGCAAGAGCGAAAAATCATTTTTCATTCGTACAATTCTAAATGTTTTATGTCCGCATGATACTATAGTCTCATAATTTTTTTAAAATGATTTTACGAATTTCTATGAAATTGGAATTACATATTTTTTTAGTTTCAGCATAATTAATGAAAGAAAAATCTACACTTCTTTTGTCTTTTGTTGGCCATCAGATTCAAGAAGTGGCCTCATTTTCAAAAAGGATGAGAGTAAAATCAGTGAAGAAGATAAAAAGTCAGGAGACTCTACTTGTAAGTGAGACAAACATACCTTTTTTTTTTTCGGTTTTGTCTCAAGATGAGTAACCTTGCAGCTGAAGACACCTGTTATTGGCAAAGGACCAAGCATATAGTTTTTAATTTGAAGCGTTAATCATGCTATTTAAAGTATAATAAATTCACTGATAAGTTGCAAGTTATACATAATAAGGCAACCCTCAAAGTATGCGGTCAGTTTCAGTTGTACCTTCAAAATTTTTTTAGGTCAATTGTACCCCCAAAGTATGAAGTTAGTTTCAATTGTATCCAAAAATTTTTCTGGGGTCAATTATACCCCCAATGTTTTCTTTTTCGTGTCAATTGTACCCCTATTTTTTTTTTCAATTGTACCCTCAATTTTTTTCTTTTCTTGTGTCAATTGTACTTGCAATTTGAGGGTGCAATTGACTCAAATGTGAAACATTAAGAGTACAATTAACCAAAATAAACTTTGGGAGTACAACTGAAACTGACTCCATACTTTAGGGGCACCAAAAACACTTTTGTTTAAGTAATTATAAAATAGGATAATTTTATAATAACAATAAGAAGAATAAAATATTTTGACAATGGTTTGTTTAAGGGGAGGTTTCAATTACGAACCTCCAAAAGAGGTTGAAAAACTTTGTTGATGTAGAATCTGGCTTTTCCTTTTTTGTCCTTGCTTTCCTCTTTTTTCTATCTCTAATAATTCTTTTCTTATGAAAAATGTATATATATATTACTCTGACAGCAACTGATCTGATAGGTTGAACGATTTTTTTTTGGAGAAGATTATTTGTCTTTGTGTGAAATAAGTTTTTTCTTTCTCTGTAACTCTTGATAAATGAATCAGTTAAAATACAATATGACACATAAAAGTGATTTTGCTTGAGATATAGAAAAATTTTCCCAATTTAAAAGAAAAATCAACTACAAATTTATCCCTAATTTATGACTAAAAATGAATATCTATTTTCACTCTATCAACTCACTTATTAATTATGACACATATAATTGAAAAATAATTCATCTCTACTGTCCAAGTGTAAAAAGGTAAAAATTAGATGAAATCACATTTTGGGGATCAAAATAGAACAAAAAATAATTTGAGGACCAAAATGAAACTAATCCCATAGTTTAAGGATCAAAATGAAATTAAAAATAGTTTGAGGACCAAAATAGAGTTGACCCCATAGTTTGAGGACCAAAACAGAACAAAAAAGAGTTTGAGAACCAAAATGAAACTAACTCCATAGTTTGAGAAGGAAAATGACCATTTAACCTAAAATTTAATGTAACTTATAAGAACCAATTGATTAATTAAATATATTTTTAATTAATATGAAATATCATTTAAAATACTATCATCCAATATGACATTCAAAACATTTGTCATCTTACAATTCAATATTCCAAAAGGTTAGCCAACCTTCAAGATGTGACATTCAATTTAGGTCTCCTTAGTCCTTCCCTGACTTTTTCTAAACGTTGTCTTTACCACTATGTACCAAAACTACTTCTCTATATCCCTTTCAATTACTATAACAAATAAACCATTATAAGATACAAATAATACTGTAAATTATGTGACATAATTTTGAAAGATATCTTCACCAATGACTTGCACATAAAGTTCATTTAACAAGTGGATTTTCCATTCAAACCGCGTGTACTAATTAAGTCAAAATGTAACCCCTTTATCTTGGCCACACGGTTTTTTTCTATAGGTTTGTTTTCCAATATGGTGTCTTTTCATGGAGTAGTCGTCCTCTTCCAAAAATGATGTCTTCTTGCCCAAACAACACTTTAAGCTCAAGTCTCCAAACAATGGAAATGAAATTGGTTGGATGTCACGTTGCAGCTAGAATGGTTGTAACATTAATGCCAAAATATTCAAACACCAAAATTTACGTCAAGTGGAACTGGAATATTACATGTACACAACCATGACTTCCAAAGAAAGAGTGGAAGACCACACACCATAATACTGGACTTGTATGAAATCCCGCCAAGTTTTTAAACTGAGCATTCTGTCTTTCTTGTCATTTCTAAACATGGCCATTTATGCTTAATCATTGGGTACTGGGTTGGACACCTCGCTGCAATGATTTTGTCAAAATCCCAGTACATGTCTGGTTCAGTGAAGGCGATTTACTTCTGGGTCACCCGAGTTAGCAAAAACCCAACGGTTCAGACCGGTTTGAAAGCGAGCTGATTGCAAGACAGTCTAAAGAGGTGAACCGGACCCGCTTACTGGACGGTTCGGCGGTTTCTGGTCTGAACCGTCCGGTCCGGTCCGGTTCTACAAACTATGCTTTGAAGTGTAAAGCGTTTGCCCAACTGATCTCGACTCTTTTCTTGTTATTAAGTTTGTGAATTTCAGGGGGAATAAGGAGTATAAAATATGACTGAATTATGTGAAATGTAAATGAAAGTAAAAGAGAAAAATGATTTTGACAATAAATAAAAGAAATTGAATCTCACAATTTGAAAGTGACATTTTTTTCCTTTTCGATTTTTGTAGGGATGCAACTTGTAACATTTTAATTTTTCTGACCTATAATTTTATTGTTTTGATATGATATTATTAGGTTAAAGGATCATTTTAGTCCTAAATTTATATCTTAATGTTCATTTTGGTTCATTATGTTTCAAAATGTTCAAATTGATCCTAAATGTTGGCAAAATGCTTCATTTTGGTCCCAAACTATTGAAAATGGCTCGTTTCAAGTTCAAATGTGACGAGTTTAGAGGTATGTATTGTTCTCAAAGTGTACTCTCTCTATCTAGTAAGGGTTGTCAGAAACGAGGTCAAATCGGTCCTAAAAGTAGATTGTTCGTTTCATGGTCAAACAAGCAAAGTTGATCATATCTCTCTCGTTTCAAATTCAAATGCGACGAGTTCAGAGTTAGGAGTTCATCTTAACAAATATTTTGAACTTGAAATGACATATGAGAAAAATATGACCAAATTCACTAGTTTGAGACCAAAATGAAACATTTTACCAATATTTAGGACCAAAATGAAATATTTTGCCAGCATTTATGACCAATTTGAATATTTTGAAACATAATAAACCAAAATAAGCATTAAGGCATACATTTAGGACCAAAATGACTCTTTGACCATAACATTATTGCTTATTATAAATTCTGAAAATTTTGACCATAATATTATTGCTTATTATAAATTCTGAAAATTTTGACACTTGAATCATCTAATTATGAAGGTCTATATAGAGGAAGTTATTGCCAAATTTTCGAACCGGTCGAAACTAAATCTGGATCGAGTATCGAATGTATAATCAATACGCGTGAGTTTCATCTATCATAACTTGAAAAGAAGATAAATAAAATAAAATGCTACATTCAAATATTATAACACCTTATAAGAGAAAAAATGGGTTGAATATAATTTAAAAGAGAAAAAAAAAAAAAAAAAAAAACTTTCTTCCACGTTGCTAGCGGGATGAAGAAGTCATTAGTGTATGTAGTTAGTTTCAAAGGACATATTGATATAGTCATGGTCATGACGTCTTGTTCAAGGAAAGCCAGAAAATGTAGTATAGTTACTAGCTAGTTAGTTTCCTTGCTTGGTCATTGGCATTGTTGAAAAAATGGCATAATACTATCATCCAATATGACATACAAAACATATGTGACATTCAATTTAGCTCTCCTTAGTCCTTCCCCGACTTTTTCTAAACGTTGTTACCACATCTCAATTATAAAATGTTTATAATCCAATCCAATCTCAATCCAATCTCAATCTAATCTCAACTTATGAGATGAGATGAGATGATATTGAAATTAGGATGAGATGAGATTATGTAGTGGTGTTTGGATGGTTTGAGAGAAAATGATGTATAATAGGGTGTGAAATTATATAAAAGGGTATGTAATGATTGTGGTTAGGTGAAATAGGTTGTTGGATTTATTTATTTTGTATAGGGGTAGAAATGGTATGAAATAATGATGTTGAGATTGAGATTGAGATGAGATGATAGGTGTTTGGGTGGGGTTTGACTGGGGTTTGACTGGGATGATATTTGGATGAGATGCTCTTGGAAAGCGTGATTTCTCAATCCTATAGGATGATGGATTTTGGTCCATCCTATTGGATGAAATTATGGGGCAAAATGAAAATAACATTAAAATTCTTTTGAGAATGCAATTTGATCCATAAATTTGTATCCGGCCAATTAATCAATCCCTATCATGTGTGAGTGATAATTCAAAGCTCGTAGAGAATCCCAGCCATGAATAATGGGGCACATTTAAGAATTTGAATATAAAGAAAATAATAAGTAATATTTTGGGGACTAGAATGCAAATAACATGAAAAGTATTGTAAACATAAAATTTGGTCCATAACATTGTATCTGTTCAAAGAATCGGTTTCTAATATCTGTACTCAGGGCTCGAACAAAGCTTGTACCGTCAAAATGAAAATAACATTAAAATTCTTTTTAGATTGCAATTTGGTCCATAAATTTATAGCAGGCCTATGGATCAATTCCTAACATGTGTAAATGATAACTCAAGGCTCGTAGAAAATCCCAGCCATGAATAACATGAAAAGTATTGTAAACATAAAATTTGGTCCATAACATTTTATCGGTCCAAAGAATCGGTCCCTAACATCTGTACTCGGGGCTCGAACAAAGCTTGTACCGTCAACAATCGGGTATATTTTTTATTTGCAAGGTGCAAAAAATAACAAACAATATCGTGGGACCAGAATGCAAGTAATATGGAAATGATTGTAAATGTACAATTTGGTCCATAACTTTGTAATTTCCCAACAAAACAACATTGCAATTTTTTTGCTACCCATGATTCGAACCAGAAAAATAACAAACACATGGAAACTTGTGTATTTTCCCAA
>QANZ01010380.1:41893-57182 GCA_003254925.1 Chamaecrista fasciculata
TTAGAGAGCTCCTAATTGTATTTCATTCATGATTAATCTTGTCATCTAGGCTCAAATCTTTGTTTGATGTTTAGAGAAGTGACACATGCTTTGTTAGTAGAATAGCTTCTTTTCTATTTTCAAAAGTATGAGAAGGAATCTCTAGTTTAGCTACCACCACTGAGACCTAGTTAAATTAGGCTTAGTTCATCTCTTGTTATAATTGTTCTTGAACTTGAGAGTCTGTTACTTAAGAGTTTGAGATAGATGAAGGTAGGTCGGTTCCAACTTCTGATTTTGTGAGATATTGATGAAATCTAACTTTTCTTCAAGCTAAGCAAACTCAAGGTTATAAGATGTTTTGTCAATGATTAACATGAGAAACTCCATTTCAATATGCAACCCGGCTAGATGTTTTTATTGTTGAGTTTTCTTAACCCGTTTTCTCACTTACTTTGTTTCCGAATCTTCAATCCAATTTGCTTCTCTTTAATTTAGTTTTTCACTATTTAGAGTCTTAATTCACAATCCACTCCATTTTAAATTCCGTTGTTATTTTCAAACTTGAATTCTAGTCATTCTACCCCGTTAGATTCGACCCTACTCTCACTTGCTACAAATTTAGGAATATTAAGAAAGTAGGATTAATTTGTTGGTTTCGACAACTAACAAATTTTGGCGCCGTTGCAAAACGGGGATTGATTGACTGATTTTGAGTTCTTTTTTATGATTAGGGAAGTGTTTTTTTTTTTTTTTTTACTCTAGTAGGTTGCTTAGTTCTATTATGGGCATAGTACTTACACTTTCTGCCTATTCGTTATGGGCATATCAGTTTTGCAAATACAGGACATAGCAAATTTTCATCATCTTCAAGCTTCATTCGGGCCTCTGCATTCTTTTTAAGCTTCTAGGCCTGCTTTAATGGAGTTTTGTCTTTCTTTTCATTTTGGGCCTTTTAATCTTCAAGGCTTTTTAGTCCGTTCTATTTTCTTTTTCACTCTTATCTTCTTTAGTTTTACTTTTCTTTTGGTATTATATATATATATATTAGTTTTTATTTTATTTTCTTTTTACCTATTATAATATTTAGTTTTTTTTAACCCTCTTTATTTTCACAGTTTCAGATTTTTACTCATTCCTCAGCCCTAGCAGTGCAAAACCACGAGTTTCCTCTTCTCTTCCACCTTGAATCGCCGTGCTTCTTCCTTCCATCACCATAGTTGCTCGCAGGCGTTCTTCTTCAGCGTGGTGGCTTGCTACGGAGGTTCGTGGTGGCTTGTTGCGGTGGTTCGTCAGAGAGTGTTGCTCATTCTTCATTGATTCTTTGACTTCCTTGCTCATTCTCACCACTGCTCTGTCTTCAACGGCTAAGGGATACTCTGATTTTTGCTTCAAGGGCTGTGAGAATCTCTCTTCTCTTCATTTTAAGTTTCAGTTTATTATTATTAGTTGAATAAATTTAGGATTTAGTGAGGATTGTGTGTTATAAAATTGCAAGAGAGAGGTGTTTCTGCAAGTTTTTCACATTCTTATAATCTGATTTGCTAAGCATGTTCCCTAACTCATCTTAGACCTAGATTTTCTGTTAGGTCTGCTCAAATAGTTTGCTTGATGCTCAATGTTGTTCTTTAGTTACAGCTAGGGACTTTTTTTTTTGTGAATGTGAACATTGTTGCTGCTTGTTCTGTTATTACACTGAGGATTGCATTGGATTTCTGAATTTTGTTGTGGACTGAAATCATACCGTGTTGGAATATGACTGAGAATTCATTGAATTTACCATTACTGACTTACCTGTGTTTTTGCATTTGGATTGATTTAAAGTAATTGTTTGGCTGAAATTTTATTTGGCTAGTGCAATTGAATTTTTTATTGGGGATGATTCTAGAGCATTCTCAATTTTGTTTCATTTGCTATTAGCTGTGAATTTTGGCTAGTGATTGCATTTTGATTAGCCATTTCAGTCCTATTCCATTTTGCTGAGATTGAAAAATAGAATTCTGACCTTTTTGCTGAATTGGGATTCTGCTTTGGGCTATCAATCATATTTTAGCTAGATAATTGGTTACATGTAGTTTTCATCTTTGATTTGATCTGATTAGCTCTGATTATTTGGCTGAATTATTGTGATTTGAATTTGCTTTTCCCATATAGCATTGGTCATGTTAGTGAAAGGTGCAATTCTTTGGTGCACAAGCCTGCAGATCCTCCTCAGGGAAGTTCTTCTCTTTCCCTTCGCCTATTCTGTTCTTGTCCTTTATGCTTGCATTGAGGACAATGCAAACTTTAAGTGTGGGGGAGGGAATGACAATTTTTCTTTTCAGATTGTGGGTGTGAAAAAAAAAATTTTGGTTGAACTGAAATTTTCTAATGTTGCTTTCAATAATTTCTTCACACTTGGTCATTCTTTTTAACCTCAAGATACTTCTCTTTTCAATTAATTCCATGAACCATTATTTTTATATATGTTTTCTTGTTAATTTGAGCATTTTTATTCTGCTTTTCTCTGCATCTGGTTGATTTAATTTGCCAAGCTTGTTCTTTTGAAGGAAGAGTTTAATAGAGAAAAGAAATTATGCATGCTAATCTTTTAGTTGAATTGCCTATTGTCTTGAGTTGCTGTTTAGTTTGCTGGTTTATTGGATTTCAGAGTAGTTTCTTCTAATTTGATTCAATAGTCTTATTTGATAGAAAACTTATTTTCCCTAGGCTCCCCTTCTTTAAAAAAAAAAAGAAAATAAAGAGCACTTTGTTATAAAAGTTTCCTGTTCCAATGGCTCAAAAGAGTTATGAACAGTGCTAGTAGCCACTTAGAGTTGTGATGCTTTGAGTAACCGGGGGTAGGTTCCTAGAAAGTATCTACACTCGCGTCAAAAGAAGTATGACACTCTAGGCAAGAGTTAAGTGCTCCAAAAAGAAAGAAAGTTGGAAAGAGCTTTGGCTTAGCTGAGTAACCGGGAATGTGTACCTAGAAAGTATGCATTTTCGCGTCAAAAGGTTGAGTTTTAAGCTTCTTTGAAAAAGAAAATCAGTAAAGAACTGAAAAAAAAAAAAAAAAGTAAGATGGGAGAGTAGTGGAAATTTTTGGTCTTCTTTCAGATTTGATTGTTGTTTTTAATGAGTTGATTCTATTCTGTTTTCCAGTTTTTTCTAGTAAACTGAGTAGCTATTCTTGATGGTGTGGCTTAATTACATTAACATGCTTAAATGCTTGATAAGACTCCTCTTTCTTCTTTTGAGCTTTGCTTGCTGATTTTTCTTGACTTGATGTTTTGAGAAGCATATTCAAGTGCTCAGTCTTTGTGATCTAAAATTGTATTCAACTTGGAATTGATTGTTTAGGAAGTTTGTTAAATTGTTTCATTCTTTGATTATGCTTGAGGACAAGCATTGTTCTAGTGTGGGAGAATTTGTTAGCAGCTCATTTGTATACATTTTTCTAACTCAAATACCTCATTTTTATGGTCACACAATCCAATTAGGTGTTAGAATTCTTAACTTTTCATTTTCTNAGGCAGCAGCTCAAGGGTTTTGGAAGCAACCATCTTCTTCTTTCCATTTCAGATTTGATATTTTTCTTCTTCTTCTTAGCTTTAAATTTGTAGTAGTTATCTAGCTAGGTTGTGTAAAGACTTGGAGTTGATTATGTTATGAGACTATATTTTTGAGCTTAATGAAATTCTACTTTTCTTGAGTTTTGATTCTTTCTCTGATTTTAATTCTATGATTGTCTTGGATGGATGATATTAGAGAGCTCCTAATTGTATTTCATTCATGATTAATCTTGTCATCTAGGCTCAAATCTTTGTTTGATGTTTAGAGAAGTGACACATGCTTTGAGAGGAGATTTGCTTCATTTCTGTTTTCAAAGTGTGAGAAAGAACCTCTGATTTAGCTACCACCACTGAGACCTAGTTAAATTAGGCTTAGTTCATCTCTTGCTTTAATTGTTCTTGAACTTGAGAGTCTGTTACTTAAGAGTTTGAGATAAATGAAGGTAGGTCGGTTCCAACTTCTGATTTTTGTGAGATATTGATGGAATCTGATTTTCTATCAAGCTAAGTGAACTTAAGATAGTGAAATATTTTGTCAATGATTAACTAATGAGACTCCATTTCAATACACAACCTGGTTAGGCATTTTTATAATTTAGTTTCTTAAATCTATTTTATGCTTTTTAGTTAATTAAACTCTGATATCAATTTAGTCCTTATTTTCATTCACTTGTCAATTTTTATTTCTTCAAATTCACTTTGCAATCTCCACTTCTTTCTTGATCATTTAATTGAACTTGGATTTAGTCATCTTTCCCTGTGGATTCGACCCTACTCACCGCTATATGCAAAATTAAGGAATTCAAGTAGTAGGATTAATTTGTTGGATTCGACAACTAACAAAATGTATGATAAAAGGGATGATGATTTGGATGAGATGAGAATTAGGATGAGATTGATATGAGATTATGTGCCACACAAACACCCAAACTGGACTGTTCATCTAATTTTAGGTTGAGATTAGGATTGAAATGGGATGAGATTGAAATGTCTTGTTGCCAAACAGGCCCTTAGTTATTTTCTACCAAAATCACTTCTCTATATATATTCCTTTCAATACTATAACAAATAAACCATTAGAAGATACAAATAATACTGTCACATAAAGTTCATTTAACAAGTGAATTTTCCATTCAAATCGCGTGTAGTTATTAAGTCAAAATGTAATCCTTTATCTTGGTCAATACGGTGTTTTTTTCTATAGGTTTCTTTTCCAATATGGTGTCTTTTCATGGAGTAGTCTTCCTCTACCAAAAATGATGTCTTCTTGCCCAAACAACACTCTAAGTTCAAGTCTCCAAACAATGGAAATGAAAATTGTTGGATGTCACATTGCAGCTAGAATGGTTGTACCATTAATGCCAAAATATTCAAACACCAAAATTTACGTCAAGTGGAACTGGAATATTACATGTACACAACCATGACTTCCAAACAAAGAGTAGTGAGAGACTTACACATCATGATATTGGACTTATATGAAATCCCGCCATGTTTTAAACTGAGCATTCTGTCTTTCTTGTCATTTCTAAACATGTCCTTCAATCATCTGATGGGGTCAATTCCAACAGTTACTTAAATTCAACCATTTCAAGAAAATTTCTTCAAAGGCAAGGAAGGGTTATGTGGGATCTATTGACCCCAAATTGCAATTTTGGTGGAATTCCATCATCTGAAACACTTGCATCAAATCAGTGACGTGAGTTTAATAAGTATTGATTGGAATTTCTTTAAGTGACGAATTGGGATTTTACTTTTGGCCTTGAAATTGTGATCCTCGCAGTTCGCATACTTACTTTCTGGAACTAATGGAGGAAGCAATACTTCAAGCATGTTGACTACATTCTTTAAAAGTTCATTCCTCAACTTGATTTTGTGTATAAACTACGTGGCGGGAAAATTTATAGAACTTGAAGGAGGAAGCCTTTCTGATTTCACTTAAAATAAAGCAGATGTATGTTTAACCCTTCTTTTGTTTTTGTTCTTTTGGAGAAAGCTGAAAAAGCACACACAGAGAAATAAAAATCAAAGCATGACTTCCGCTGAATGCGCGCAACGTATGTACTATGTAGGACAATACAAATTAAATCAAATGTGGCTTTCATTTCTGTCATTTAGTTAGGGGTAGCACTGTCAAAACGGGCTTAGGCCCGCGGGCCGGCCCGGCCCGCCCGCTAAATGGGCGGGCTTGGGCTTAAAAAATTTGGCCCGTTTAAAAACGGGCCTAAAACGGCCCGGCCCGTTTAGCCCGTGGCCCGTAACGGGCCGGGGCGGTTAGGCCCGTTTACATTTTTTTAAGAAAATTTGCATGTAAAAATGTTTAGGCCCGCGGGCCGGCCCGGCCCGCCCGCTAAATGGGCGGGCTTGGGTTTAAAAAATTTGGCCCGTTTAAAAACGGGCCTAAANGATGCCAAGAAAATAATTAATCAGTCCAAGATTCTTCAAAGAAAAAGTTGAATTCAACTGTGTTATCAAACTCTGAACATCTGAATCACTTGTGCCTGTAATAAGTATGTCATCTACATAAACAAGCACATATAAAACTTTGTTGCCATACTTTTTTATGAATAGAGAATGATCACATCGACTGGAAACAAACCCAAATGAAAGAAGAGCTTGAGAAAGCCGAGAAAACCAAGCCCTTGGCGCCTGTTTTAATCCATACAAGGATTTATGTAACTTGCAAACTAGACTTCGATCTTGAACCTCAAAACCTTGAGGTTGAGTCATGTAGACATCTTCAGACAAGTAGCCATTTAAAAAAGCATTGTTTATGTCTATCTGATTTATTTTCCAGCCATAAGACAAAGCAAGTGTCAAAATAAGTCTTATTGTAGCTGGTTTAACTACAAGACTAAAAGTTTCATGAAAATCTAATCCTTCCTTTTGCAGAAATCCTTTTGCAACAAGCCTTGCTTTATATCTTTCAATAGTACCATCAGATTTCTCTTTGATCCGAAAAACCCATTTAGATCCTATAGCATGACAACCTTTAGGAAGAGGAACTAAAGACCATGTATTATTTTTCTGTAGAGCTTGAAGTTCATCACTCATAGCAGATTGCCAAGATGGATTAGAAAGAGCTTCAGGAACATTTCGAGGTAATGTGTGAGTGAGAAAAACTTTTGGTTTGAAAATACCACTCTTAGATCGAGTTTGAATGATATTGACAGGTGGAATTGAAACTGACTGCTGAACTATAGGAGTAGAATGATGTTCTGAAGAACTTGAAGAATTAGAAGGCAGTAAGGAAGTGTTTGAACTTTGAGACTGAGAAGATGAAGATAAAGAGGTATTAAGAAGAGAAGGGGAAGTATGTGTAGATGACTGTAAAGCAGAAAATGAATTATGACAAGGTAATGGAGTTGAGAAATTTGGAGAAATAACTGGTGGTGCAGCAGCAAAAGAATTTTGCTGTGCTGCTGAACTTGAACTAACCGAAAAATTCGCAAAAGGAAACTGATATTCATCAAAAACTACATCACGAGCTATATAGATTCGTTTAGATGACATATCAAGACATTTATAACCTTTGTGAAAGGGACTATAGCCAAGAAAAACACAGGAAGTTGATCTAAACTGAAGTTTGTTTTTATTGTAGGGTCTTGTGAATGGAAAACAAGAGCAGCCAAAGGTTCTAAAAAATTTATAGAAAGGCTTTTTATGATATAAGGTTTCAAAGGGAGAGACAAACTTAAGAACAGAACTTGGCAATCTATTAATTAAGTGAACAGCTGTAGCAAATGCTTCATCCCAATACTTCATAGGAAGTGAAGCTTGAGCCAACAAGGTAAGTCCAACTTCAGTAATGTGACAGTGTTTTCTCTCAGCAAGCCCATTCTGCTCATGTAAGTGAGGACAACTTCTGCGATGTAAAATACCTTGAGAAGTCAAGTAAGAAGATAAGGATCTGTATTCTCCACCCCAATCAGATTGCACTGCCTTAATCTTACAATCCAGCTGCAATTCAACTAGCTTCTTAAAATCAAGAAAAGCTTGCATAACATCAGATTTGTTCTTGAGCAAATATAACCAAGTGAATCTTGAATAAGCATCAGTGAAATGGACATAATATCTAAAACCACTACTGGAAAGAATAGGAGCAGGGCCCCAAACATCAGTATGAACAAGCTCTAAAGGAAAAGAATAGGTAGTTTGAGATAAAGGAGAAGGTCTTTTGTGAAACTTACCAAAACAGCAGGATTTACAAACAAAATTTGTATCATTATTATTGAAGCTAATGTTACAATCTTGCAAAACTTTCTTGACAACATTAGAGGAAGGATGACCTAACCTATTATGCCATAGATTGTAAACACTAGAAGAAGAAACAACTGAATTATCCAAAGAAACTGAATTATTCGAAGCAACTGAATTATTCAAAGGTACAGCAGAAGAAAAATAAGAGGAAGGTTGTGCTTGCAGAGAACAAGAACTGCGAATGCCAAGAATTTGCACATCCTCAAGAGCATAGAGTCCATTTTTAGTAATGCCTCGCAAAAGTGTTATATGAGTCTCCTGCTGTTTGATAAGAAAATAGTCAGAATAAAACAGAAAATAAACTGAGTTATCCTTAGAGAATTTTGAAACACTTAGAAGATTTTTAGAAATGTGAGGCACAACCAAAACATTTTTCAGACATAACTTGATTTGAGGTGAAGATAAAGAGTAAAAGAAAGAATCTCCTGAAGAATTAATTCGCAAACCTGAGCCATCTCCAATGAACACTTGGTCATAGCTCGTATAATCTGATCTTGTTGACAGATTAGAATCATCATTTGTGAGATGATTAGAAGCTCCTGAATCAACATACCAAGAGGAATCTGCAACTGACTCAGGTGTAGCTATCATAGCTTGTGGCTGAGCTTGTGACTTTGGAGCTGAGGAAGAAGAAGACGCAAATTGTTGAGGATCAAGTGAATAATTGGAATCAAAACGATACCAACATTGAGAAGCAATGTGTCCATTCTTGCCACACACTTGACATTGAACAGAAGACCTTGGACTAGAAAAATTAGTTCTACCATAACCTCTACCAGAATTATAATTTCCTCTGCCACGATTATTCTGATATTGACCTCTGCCTCGAGAATTATTCTGAAAAGAATTTCTTCCTCCTGAATTCTGTGTGCCTCTGCCTCTATTATTAAACTGATTTCCTCTTCCAAAATTTCCAGAATGAGCAATATTAGCTGATACAATATTATCAGCAGACTTGGACATTTGTAAACGTGCTTCTTGTGCAAGCAATAAAGCAGTAACATCAGCAATAGTAGAAGTACCAACTCGAGTAAGCATTGAACAAACAAAAGAATCATATTCAGATGGCAAGCCACTATAGATGAAATTTAGATGATCATTAATTCTCAGAGACTGACCGATAGCAGACAATGCATCAGCTAGAGTTTTAATCTTGAGAAGATAAGCAGACATGGATAATGAACCTTTCTTTAAACTATGAAGCTGTGCTTTATATTGCATTTCTTTTGCAACAGTCTGATTCGCATAGTGAGATAAAATTCGATGCCATACCTCAGAAGTAGATTTACAACCTACAACTTGCGAAATCACTGTTTCTGTCATTGACGACACCATCCAGGAGAGTAACAACCGATCTTGACGCTGCCAGTCAATAAACGCAGAATTCTTCTTTCCAGAAGCTTCATCTTCAGCAGATAGAAATTGTAAAGGAACAGATGGATTTTCAGCAATGAATCGTTCAAGCTGATAACCGAGAATAGCAGACTCCATTTGAAGATGCCATTGAAGAAAATTATTTTCATCCAATTTTACAGAGAACTGATGCGAAAAAGTAGTGATTCCTGTATTAGAATCAACTTTGACAGTAGACGAAGATGGAAGTGTAGTAGATGGAGTGGGAGTAGGAGACGAAGTTTGAGTGCTCTCCATAGAGAGACTTTTTAGGCTTCTGATACCATGATATGATTCAGAGAAAATGAAAGAAATGGGAGCAATTGAATTTCTATATTAAACAGAATGAATATACAAGTGTATATATACACTGAACTGATACAACAGAAAGCTAACTAATTCAACTCTATAACCAAAACTATAACTAACTGAAGTCCAGCTCATCTAACTAACTACAGCTCATCAATCTCTCTATTATTCCCCCTCAAACTAATGAGGAGTTCGAAGAAACAACCATTAGTTTGGACCGAAATGCAGAAAAAACATGTTTAGAAAGAGGCTTTGTAAAACCATCTGCCACTTGCTCATCAGAAGAGATATGCTGCACAACTATTTCACCAGCCAAAGCTTTTTCTCGAACAAAATGAATATCCATCTCAATATGTTTAGTTCTTGCATGAAGGATTGGATTGGCAGTCATATAAACTGCACTCAAGTTATCACAAAGTATAGTAGGAGGATGAATAACTGGGATATTAAGCTCACTCATTAGAGATTTTAGCCACGAAATTTCACTTACAACAGCTGCCAAGCCTCTGTACTCTGCCTCAGTACTACTTCGTGCAACTACAGATTGTTTTTTAGAAGACCAACTTAGCAAATTTTCACCTAGAAAAATACAAAACCCTGTAGTACTTCTTCTGTCATCAACATCTGATCCCCAATCAGAATCACAATAGGCAGTTACAGAAAAAGACTTAGGCTTAGTGAAATGTAGTCCATACGATGAAGTACCTTTAACATACCTAAGAATCTTTTTAACTGCATGCCAATGCTGCTCAGTAGGAGTCTGCATATACTGACAGACCTTATTAACTGCAAATGAAATTTCTGGTCGCGTAACAGTAAGATATTGAAGTCCTCCAACAACACTTCTGTAAAAATGAGGATCACTGAAAGGTGGAGCAGCACTATTACTGAGCTTAATTCCTTTGGTCATGGGAATAGGTGAAGTAGATAAATCAGTCATACCAACTTTATTGATCAAATCATCAATATATTTCTCTTGAGACAAAGTGTAAGACCCATCAGCATTGACAATGACTTTGATGCCAAGAAAATAGTTAATCAGTCCAAGATTCTTCAAGGAAAAAGTTGAATTCAACTGTGTTATCAAACTCTGAACATCTGAATCACTTGTGCCTGTAATAAGTATGTCATCTACATAAACAAGAACATATAAAACCTTGTTGCCATACTTTTTTATGAATAGAGAATGATCACATCGACTGGAAACAAACCCAAATGAAAGAAGAGCTTGAGAAAGCCGAGAAAACCAAGCCCTTGGTGCCTGTTTTAATCCATACAAGGATTTATGTAACTTGCAAACCAGACTTCGATCTTGAACCTCAAAACCTTGAGGTTGAGTCATGTAGACATCTTCAGACAAGTAGCCATTTAAAAAAGCATTGTTTATGTCTATCTGATTTATTTTCCAGCCATAAGACAAAGCAAGTGTCAAAATAAGTCTTATTGTAGCCGGTTTAACTACAGGACTAAAAGTTTCATGAAAATCTAACCCTTCCTTTTGCAAAAATCCTTTTGCAACAAGCCTTGCTTTGTATCTTTCAATAGTACCATCAGATTTCTCTTTGATTCGAAAAACCCATTTAGATCCTATAGCATGACAACCCTTAGGAAGAGGAACTAAAGACCATGTATTATTTTTCTGTAGAGCTTGAAATTCATCACTCATAGCAGATTGCCAAGATGGATCAGAAAGGGCTTCAGGAACATTTCGAGGTAATGTGTGAGTGAGAAAAACTTTTGGCTTGAAAATACCACTCTTAGATCGAGTTTGAATGATATTGACAGGTGGAATTGAAACTGATGGCTGAACTATAGGAGTAGAATGATGTTCTGAAGATCTTGAAGAATTAGAAGGCAGTAAAGAAGTGTTTAAACTTTGAGACTGAGAAGATGAAGATAAAGGGGTATTATTAAGAAGAGAAGTGGAAGCATGTGTAGATGGCTGCAGAGCAGAAAATGAATTATGACAAGGTAATGGAGTTGAAAAATTTGGAGAAATAACTGGTGGTGCAGCAGCAAAAGAATTTTGCTGTGCTACTGAACTTGAACTAACTGAAAAATTCGCAAAGGGAAACTGATATTCATCAAAAACTACATCACGAGCTATATAGATTCGTTTAGATGACATGTCAAGACATTTATATCCTTTGTGAAAGGGACTATAGCCAAGAAAAACACAGGAAGTTGATCTAAACTGAAGTTTGTTTTTATTGTAGGGTCTTGTGAATGGAAAACAAGAGCAGCCAAAGGTTCTAAAAAATTTATAAAAAGGCTTTTTATGATATAAGGTTTCAAAAGGAGAGACGAACTTAAGGACAGAACTTGGCAATCTATTAATTAAGTGAACAGCTGTAGCAAATGCTTCATCCCAATACTTCATGGGAAGTGAAGCTTGAGCCAACAAGGTAAGTCCAACTTCAGTAATGTGACAGTGTTTCCTCTCAGCAAGCCCATTCTGCTCATGTAAGTGAGGACAACTTCTGCGATGTAAAATACCTTGAGAATTCAAGTAAGAAGACAAGGATCTGTATTCTCCACCCCAATCAGATTGTACTGCCTTAATCTTACAATCCAGCTGCAATTCGACTAGCTTCTTAAAATCAAGAAAAGCTTGCATAACATCAGATTTGTTCTTGAGCAAATATAACCAAGTGAATCTTGAATATGCATCAGTGAAATGAACATAATATCTAAAGCCACTACTAGAAAGAATAGGAGCAGGGCCCCAAACATCAGTATGGACAAGCTCTAAAGGAGAAGAATAGGTAGTGTGAGATAAAGGAGAAGGTCTTTTGTGAAATTTACCAAAACAGCAGGATTTACAAACGAAATTTGTATCATTATTATTGAAACTAATGTTACAATCTTGCAAAACTTTCTTGACAATATTAGAGGAAGGATGACCTAACCTATTATGCCATAGATTGTAAACACTAGAAGAAGAAACAACTGAATTATTCAAAGCAACTGAATTATTCAAAACAACTGAGTTATTTAAAGGTATAGCAGAAGAAAAATAAGAGGAAGGCTGTGCTTGCAGAGAACAAGAACTGCGAATGCCAAGAATTTGCACATCCTCAAGAGCATAGAGTCCATTTTTAGTAATGCCTCGCAAAAGTGTTATATGAGTCACCTGCTGTTTGACAAGAAAATAGTCAGAATAAAACAGAAAATAAACTGAGTTATCCTTAGAGAACTTCGAAACACTAAGAAGGTTTTTAGAAATGTGAGGCACAACCAAAACATTTTTCAGACATAACTCGATTTTAGGTGAAGATGAAGAGTAAAAGAAGGAATCTCCTGAAGAATTAATTCGCAAACCTGAGCCATCTCCAATGTAAACTTGGTCATAGCTCGTATAATCTGATCTTGTTGACAGATTAGAATCATCATTTGTGAGATGATTAGAAGCTCCCGAATCAACATACCAAGAGGAATCTGCAACTGATTCAGGTGTGGCTATCATAGCTTGTGGCTGAGCTTGTGACTTTGGAGCTGAGGAAGAAGAAGACGCAAATTGTTGAGGATCAAGTGAATAATTGGAATCAAAACGATACCAACACTGAGAAGCAATATGGCCATTCTTGCCACACACTTGACATTGAACAGAAGGTTTTGGACTAGAAAAATTATTTCTACCATAACCTCTACCAGAATTATAATTTCCTCTGCCACGATTATTCTGATATTGACCTCTGCCTCGAGAAGTATTCTGAAAAGAATTTCTTCCACCTGAATTCTGTGTGCCTCTGCCTCGATTATTAAATTGATTTCCTCTTCCAAAATTTCCAGAATGAGCAATATTAGCTGATACAATATTATCAGCAGACTTGGACATTTGTAAACGTGCTTCTTGTGCAAGCAATAAGGCAGTAACATCAGCAATAGTAGAAGTACCAACTCGAGTAAGCATAGAGCAAACAAAAGAATCATACTCAGACGGTAAGCCACTATAGATGAAATTTAGATGATCATTAATTCTTAGAGGCTGACCAATAGCAGACAATGCATCAGCTAGAGTTTTAATCTTGAGAAGATAGGCAGACATGGATAATGAACCTTTCTTTAAACTATGAAGTTGTGCTTTATATTGCATTTCTTTTGCAGCAGTTTGATTTGCATAGTGAGATAAAATTCGATGCCATACCTCAGAAGTAGATTTACAACCTACAACTTGCGAAATCACTGTTTCTGTCATCGATGAAACCATCCAGGAAAGTAACAACCGATCTTGACGCTGCCAGTCAATAAACGCAGAATTCTTCTTTCCAGAAGCTTCATCTTCAGCAGATAGAAACTGTAAAGGAACAGATGGATTTTCATCAATAAAACGTTCAAGCTGATAACCGAGAATAGCAGACTCCATTTGAAGATGCCATTGCAGAAAATTGTTCTCATCCAATTTCACAGAGAACTGATGCGAGAAGGTAGTGATTCCTGTATTAGAATCAACTTTGACAGTAGACGAAGATGGAATTGTAGTAGATGGAGTGGGAGTAGGAGACGAAGTTTGAGTGCTCTCCATAGAGAGACTTTCTAGGCTTCTGATACCATGATATGATTCAGAGAAAATGAAGAAAAATAGAAGCAATTGAATTTTCTATATTGAACAGAATGAATATACAAGTGTATATATACACTGAACTGTTACAACCGAAAGCTTAACTAATTCAGCACAATAACCAAAGCTATAACTAACTGAAGTCCAGCTCATCTAACTAACTACAGCTCATCAATCTCTCTATTAAGTATATAACCCGACCTCACATTTTCGAAATTCTGCCACGAGATAGTTGCTACCATAATTTGACAAAGATTTAGTACCTCATTCATTTTAGGGTAAATTACACTTTGGTACCCTGTGGTTTGAAACCTGACACTTTGGTACCTTGTAGTATTCTCTATTAACACTTTGGTACCCTTGGGAATTATTTTGTAACTTTAACCATAACAAATTTTGCAAAAATTACATATTGACCCCAAAAAAATTTAAATTTTTCATTTTAGTCCCTAGATAATATGTATTTAGAGATCTATTTGTAATTTTTTGAAAATTTTTTAGGGTCAATATGTAATTTTTGAAAAAAATTTTATGGTTAAAATTACAAAATAGTTTTTTAATAAATTAACGACAGACTGCATTCAATTTTTCAATATGAGTTAGAATTTAAGCTTCTTTTTCTATCAATTTTATATTATATATTATTAGCCATACAAATTATTTCGTTAATATTTGGCCAAAGTAAGAACAAAGGATAAAATTGACCAAAATGTGAAACATTGGGCACGAAATTGGCTATAAAAAAATATTGGGGACGAAATTGACAGTTGGTGTAAAGTTTGAGGACGAAATTAGTATTTTTTTCCTAGTTGTTAATGAACACGTATGAATTTTTGCCTAGTTATGAATTTGAATTTCCAAACTTAAGAATTAGTATCTTTCATGCTCCAAAATTATGACCATATGAAATTTAAGTCAAGTTAAACTTTGGTAAAATTTATTATTTAAATCTTTATTATAAAGTTCTTCGATAAATATAACTATAAGGCATGCGACAGAAGTTTTTAGCGTGACTAATCATAATAAAAAGAGCTTATAAATTAAGTTTATGATTAGAGGAGAGCCTTACTGTAAAATATAATAAATTTGATCTAAATTTTTTCCTTAAACGAATATTGGTAAAAAAGAAAATGATATTGTATGTACTCACATAAGATGCAATAATATTCTGAGCATTTTTATATAAATTCTTATTTTACAACTCTTACAGCTTTGAATTAGACCAACCCGATTT
>QANZ01010380.1:57424-156435 GCA_003254925.1 Chamaecrista fasciculata
GGGCACGCAAATATGTATGTAAAATAAATAAGGGACTAAATTGTTAACTTAGTAAAGAAAGAGAGACTAAATAGTAAATTTTCTCTTATTTTTAATTTCATAGACTAAAGTTTTAAACATAGACGACCAGAAAGGGGTGGAGCCATATAATATTAGATTAGAGGCTTTGCGTGCCCTAACGGGCACGCAAATATGTATGTAAAATAAATGAGGGACTAAATCGTTAACACAGTAAAAAAGAAGGGATCAAATAATAATTTTCCTCTTATTATTAATTTTGTACTATAGTTTTGGGTGGAACCATATAATATAAGATATATATATATATATATAAACGTCGAAGGGGGAGGAGGGCTTAATTGGATTCTATGAAAGAATTTGGATTATGAAAATTTGAGCAAATAAAAAAAATTGGAATAGCAGCGCGCATGGGCGCCTGATCAAGAAGTGAATGTGATAAATTCACAATGGAACAGGGCGAAATGACACAAGGGATGATCGAGAATGACTTAATCGCACAGTGCTACCTAGTGTGATTGATCATGTGTGCAATTAGTCATCATTACAAAAATTTGGGCATGTATATTGGAGGTATATCATATGATAATTCTCATGCTACATCACATGGAGAGGCTTCACTTGGTGAAGCCAAGGTCAAAAGGAATATGGAGAGGCTTCATCCACAACTCAGCTCTAGAGTTGTCTCCTCCTTTAAGGAATTGACCAACGGTGAAGCGAGCAGCTTGGTCTCTAGAGATAAGTCCCTTATAACCTGGCCACCTCACTCTTCCTGCTACATTAGCACCAGGTCCTACGTTGTTGTACTCTGCATAGTATATTGTGTTTAGGAACAAGTTCCCATCCCAAGGTGTCCATCCAACTGGTTGAATCAAGTCACCAATTCAACCTTTAAATAATCATAATTTAGCTAATGATTAATTATTCTCAATATGGGAGGTATAGGATTTATGATTGGTGTTAGATATCAGAATTTAATTATTCTCAAATTTTAGCTAGCATTTCTGTGTTGTGCATCTGTAGTTTTTTGTAGTGCCTATGATCTGTGTAAGTTGTAGCACGAAGTGAACTATATGTACGTACTCTAAAAGAGCAACCTTTATCATGTAGGGATGATCACTTCAAAAGGTTGTAGGTTAGGTTGGATTTAGTGAATTGTACGTGACATATATATATTTAAGAATCTTGGTATAGAAATTGGAAAGCTTCATAATGTTTCAAGGTGTTTAGCTAAACTAATTAGAGACATGGATTCTACATTAAAACAGAGCTGATATAGTCATAAACCGACCGGTCTATATATAGTTTTTAATGGATTCTACATTAAAACAGAGCTGGTATAGTCATAAACCCACCGGTCTATATATAGTTGTTAATGAACATTTATGAATTTTTGCCTAGTTATGAATGTGAATTTCCAAACTAAAGAATTAGTATCATCATGCTCCAAAATTGTGAGAATACTCCACGGTCCACACATTTTCATTTGGACTACTGTACACATGTTTCACTCCGTAGTCATTAAACTAAATACATGTGTGTATATAGTTTAAAAAGGTCATCAGGAACCCTTTGGATTACATTTCAATTGGAGACCAAGAATTTTTTTTGTCTGAGTTGCAACATTTTTAAAGACTACAAAACTTTGTAATGTAACCGTGTAATTGAAGTCTCTCCTTAATTACTTTAATTTGTAGTGACATTATAATATATATATATAAGTTTCTATTTTGTTATATATGTTATTGATGATGCTTTTATTGATTTATATATGAAATTGGAATTTGTTTAATAAATTATGGATTGATTCAGTAATAATGAATTTAGAAGGAAAAACAAACGAAATTGGCAACGTTCTCCTACAGAATTAGCCATGGATGCACAGACGTTGCTAGACGTCAAAATATAATAATACATTGATTATATTTAGCAACGTCTTCATCAATAATTCGCAACGTCACAATCCGTTTCTAAATCTAAATTAGCAAAAGATTTATCTTTTCTTTTCAATTTAGCAAAAGATTTTTCCATAGCAGTGATATTTTATAAAAGAAAATTTATATTTTGATCCTAAGAAGAGATAGTGACTTTTCAGTGTAGTCATTCAAAGATTATTACTGTCAATTTATTCCCTCACAAATAAACTCCTTTCAATGTTACCTTTATATCCATGTTTCTTTCAATATTAATGATTAAATTGACATATATAAGATTACTTTAATACTTGTTTATATATGTAAATAAAAAAAATTAAGTCAATTAAAATTGAATCGTCAAATCACATTATTTGTTGAAGACCAGAAAATAATTTTTCTCATTTTATGATTATCCACTTCCTAAATTTGAATAGTCACAATTACTTTGCTATAGTTATGTGAGTCACTTTTGATTTTCAATATGTATTTTTTATGAGAGAGATATATATAATCTCCTTTTCGAGACATTATCATGCATTAAATGTCCTCCCCAATAGGGATTCAAAAATAGTCAGCACATTGTCATTTCGAAAATTAGAGTTTATTTATATAAAAGATGCTCAGAATATTATTGCATCATATGTGAGTACAAATGTACAATACAATTTTTTTATATCTACAGACTACATTCATTGAAAGTCAAAATTTAGATAATGTTTCTTATATATATTTTACTATAAGCTTCTCCTCTAATTATAAACTTCATTTTTAAATGATTAGTCATGCGAAAAAAGATTGCCCCGTGTCATGTATTTATTAAGAAACCTTATGACAAAAATTTAAATAATTTTATCTAATTTTAACCCATGACTTAAAAGTTTTATGGAGGCATATGTATATATATATATAAACATTGAGGGGGGAGGGGGGCTTGATTGCAACCAATGAAAGAATTTAGATTATGAAAAATTGAAGAAATCAAAAAATTGAAATAGCAGCGCCCATGCGCGCCTGATCAAAAAGTCAATGTGAAAACCTACTAAAAAAAAAAGTCAATGTGAAAAATTCACAATGGAACAGGGCCAAAGGACACGAGGGATGATTGGTAGTGACTTAATTGCAGAGTGCTTGCTCATGTGTGCAATTAGTCATCTTTACCAAGATTTGGGCATCTGGGAGGGATATCATATGATAATCCTCACGCTACATCACAGAGAGGCTTCACTTGGTGAAGCCAAGGTCAAAAGGAACATGGAGAGGCTTCATCCACAACTCGGCTCTAGAGTTGTCTCCTCCTTTAAGGAATTCACCAACAGTGAAGCGAGCAGCTTGGTCCCTGGAGATAAGTCCCTTGTAACCTGGCCACTTCACTCTTCCTGCTACATTAGCACCAGGTCCTACGTTGTTGTACTCTGCATAGTAAATTGTGTTTAGGTACATGTTTCCATCCCAAGGTGTCCATCCAGTTGGTTGAATCAAGTCACCAATTCTGGATTCCATAACTACTGTTCTTGCGTATTCCTTCCATGGCCTTCCCAAGTAGGATTTGATTGCGAATCTCACTGGGAACAGAGCATTCTCTGGAATGATGTCACAGTTTTGGATTACAATTCCTGTGGGCATAGTGTTCTTCACAGTTCCGTCTGCAGTGACTGTGTTGAATTGGTTGTCCAATGGCTTCCTCACAATGATTCTAGAGCTTTGAATTATCGTGGAAGATGTTCCGAAGATGAAGTCAATAGTGCCAGAGATATCACAATTCCTATAGAACTGACGATTGGTTTGGGCATACAATGTGTCTTGGTAGCCCACGATTGCACAACTGAAGATGGCTGACATGTCTCCTTGGTTTCTGAATGCCACTGCTTGATGCTTTTGTGGGCCAGCGCTGTTCTCAAATGTCAAGAACTTGGCGATGAACCCAGGTGCAGTGTTGGCTGCAATTGCATAATAAACATTGATTAGTATTTACAAGTGATAGCGCTAGCTCTACATTTATAGTTAAGAAATCTGAGTTATAAATGTAATTACTCACCAAAGGTGGCAGTATTCATGGTCTTGACACCATCAACAAAGTTCTTATGTCCAGTGATAATGGTTTTGCCAGCGCCCTCACCAAGGAGCATGAGATTCACTGCTTCCTTAGGGACAATGATGTACTCATCGTATACTCCTGCCTTGATGAGGATGACGTATCTGCCTTGTAAGGCCTTCCCTGGATGCGACTTAATAGCGTCAGTGATGGTCTTGAACTGACCACTTCCATCCTTGGCAACCACAACATTGGGTTTCACATGATGTCCTCCTTTGCCCAAAAGCTTACGATCCTTGTCAGAGACCCAAGTGGGATAGCCTTCCTCATCTGTTTCCATGAGGCCGCGAGACCCAGCGTCACCACCTGTCAACAAATCAAGCTTCAACCCAAATTTCTGAAGGATGTTTGAGAGGTCAGCCATGATGTCAAGACCTATGCCTGTCAACTTTCCCATGCTATCCAACCCTTCTGTTTGCAATTTCTCTTTCACCTCTTTCTCTCCATCATTTTTGTCATCATAAGCATCCATGCAAGTTTGCTGATAAGATATGACTGCAGCCAACCAATTCTTGAAGTCAGGAGATCGGTTGGTGATATCTTGGATGTTTCCCTTAGTAAGCAAGTCACTAGAAGCCTCCAAGCTGTCCATGGCGGATTCCAACAAATCCTTACAATCATCCAAAGCCATCTTGATGCCTTGGTTCTTATCTCCATGCTCCACTATCAGCTTGTCACTCATGTTCAATGCCTTGATCAAGCTCTTAGTGGCTGCTTCCACGGTGGATGCTAGCAATTGCTTTGGGTCTGACGTGTCCTTTGATGCGCCTAGTGTTTGATGGCAAAGGTCTTGATCCTCTGCCTTCTCGCACATAATGCTCACTGATTTTTGTTGGGTGGAGATTCCACTGTCACCGCCCTTGTTGCGTGCTACCACCACAGCTCCGATGGCAACACCCACCACCAAGATGACGGACACCGCCGTCACTACTACTTTCCCACTCATTTTATTTATTTCTTTATTTTATACTTTATATTTATTTCTTCCTCTCACCTTCAATATTCGTTTCCTCCCCACTGGGTAATTTTTTTTTTATTCTAGGGGAGGACAATAAAGTTGTAATCTATGGGAGGATGATGTGTTCTATCTTGCACTTATTACCTTGTATATATACATGTGCTTCATGTTCTCTTTTCTATTTATGAATTACTATTTGCGGATTAATCAAGCTCGATCTTCTCTTCACCAATCAATCACCCCTCGATCCAATTCCCCCTCCCTTATTCAGTAATTTAAGAAAACATGGCTAGTTTTCTTCACATCAAACACATTAGCATATTCTACGAAACACGTACTCATCTAATTACCTATAATTAATATTTCATCTGTGTGATCTGTCTGTCTCTCTTGTTCCAAATTAGCTTGTTCAAATTCAACTATTAAGCCTTGTTCTTCTATACCTTCGCTCATTCTCTCAGTTTTTCGGTTTTTCCTCTATTTACGGGTAACCACACTCCGAGTACAGCCTCTATTTTTCGTGGCTTTTCAATGCCTTTAGTTCGTGACCATCAACAGTTCAAAATTATATACGATGGCTCACATTATTATTGAGATTTATAAATGAGTTAATTGGAGAAGCATTCTCTTTTGTATCTATCCATGTGGCCTACCTTAATTTACACCACTCCACTAATTACTCCAAAAACAAAAGGCCCAAAACTCTGATTTAACTTAAAAGTGCAAAATTTAATTAGTTAAATCAAATTATAAACCTAACAAAAAAAATCAAATTATAAATAATGATAAGTATACAGCTATTTTAAGATATATATATATATATGGGCATTGTCGTGTATATGTTACATTGTATATATACATTTTAAACTATATCAATCTCAATTCCAATTGAGTTGATCTATTAACATTTGACATCTTGTTAAACGAATTAAGGCTTAAGTAATAAAAAAAATTAAGCCAAATGTAAAAGTGCATCTATTGAAGTAAATTTTGTATTAATCCATGATTTTATTCCTCCTTAATTAATTCCGAAATAATTCATAATTTGAGTTTTGATAATTTAAAAAAAATATTAATTATCATATCTATTTTTGGTAATATTTGAATTTTTTTCTTAGTTAGATATACTGTTTGCTTAAACAATATAATTTGTGGATATGTATGAATTTTTGAACAATTTGTGAATTTATACTGATCTTACTGTTCATGGTACATTCTTCAACACACGGCACTCTAGACGAATGGAATGTTAAAAAAAAAAAAAAATTAAAGGAAAAACCGCTATTCTTTGCAGCGGTACAAACCGCTGCAAGTTTTATTTCTTAATTAACACATAAAATAAAATTGTTTACTTAAAAAAATGTAAAGTATTATTAATTAAAAAATATATTTTTTAAAAAACATGAAATTTAAAAATTAAAAACTTATCATATTTTCTATAATTATTATAACAAGGTTTATAAATTTCTAATGCTAAATTTATTAGTCTTAATTAAATAACTTATAATTTTCAATTATTGTTAATGTAATAGATGTATTTGTTTTTTTATATATATTATTAAACCATTTATTAAAAAGTACTATTTTTTTATATTTGTTCAATGAACGAGTATATTAATGGTTAAAATTTTATTATATAAAATATAAAATTAAGTACATAAATTAATCTAATAAAAAATTTTAATTGGCTTTTATAATTTTTTTGTTACGGCATGGGCATACCATGTCTATCCGTGTAAAGGTCTAGACAAAAAGATTAATCTCATTCGTGCCTCAAAGACGAACGGCAGTGAAAAATTATATTTTGTTTAACATTAAAAAATTAAAAAAAAAATCTTGTTATAATAATTATGGAAAATATGATAATTAAGTTTTTAAATTTTATGTTTTTTTAAAAATATATTTTTTTATTAATAATACTTTAATGTTTTAAGTAAACAATTTTATTTTATGTTTTGATTAAAAAATAGAACTTGCAGCAGTTTGTTCCGCTGCAAATAACAAAATACAACAAAAAAATAAGTCTGTTGCAAAGTAAAAAAAATTAAAAGAAAAAAAAAAGTGTGGTAAGTGACTGACACAAGTTTTAACTTGTCTCAGTTTGCCAGACACGAATTCAATGTCAGATTTTCAAAAAAATAATCTATTTGTATCTGCTGGTGCCACATGCCATCATATGATTGGTTAAGAGACCAAAATCGTATCAGATGCGTAACTCATTTGGAGAAATAAGAAAATTTGTTAGATATTAGGATACATGATATATCTTATTGTATTATTAAAATAAAAAAATGTCTCATCCACACCCTCCAAAATTAAAAATAAAATAATTATTTCACACCCTCCTAAAATTAATGAGATAAAGTACTATTTGGTCCCTCCTTTTTCACACTTTGAACTATTTGGTCCATGTATTTTTGAAATAGACTATTTGGTCCTTCATTAATCACAAATGTCAACTCGTTAGTCCCTCTACCCTATATCCATTACTAACTGTGATGATTTGACCGTTAAATGCTTACATGACACGTTAAATGCCACGTAATTAACTATTTGATCCCTCTATTTTAAATCTGAAATCTGAGTTGGCTCCATCTTTCAAAAGACAACCATTTAGTCCCTCTTCTTCATGTCTTTTAGGGTTAGTTCGTCCTCCTCTCTCTCTCCGGGTTCATTCTCTCTCGCCGAATTCTCTGACAATGAGATAAAGCAGAACAAGTGCAAGAACAAGAACTTGCAAGAAGCGTGAGTGGGATGTTTAAATCAAAGTCCTTCTGATCAGCTTCTGTTGCAAATTCAGCAAGATTCAGAGATGCCGTTCCAACGATAGGAACCTTGTTCTTCGGCCTTTGATTCAAATGTGCCTAATTATTAATTTCATTATTACCTCATGCCTTAATTTTTTGTGTTCTTCTCGATTTATGAACCCCCATTTCAGTTCATCGAAAGATTATTAGAAACCAACTACTTATTTTAAAAATCATAAAAAAATGACAAAATCGTAATACAAATTAGCCCTGACTACCAAGTAGAATAGGGGAGTGAAGGACAGAACAATTATGCATTGTTCTTGTTTTTGCACTTGTTCTCCTTTATCTCATTGTCAGGGAATCCGGTGAAAGAGAGAGAGGAGGACGAACTAACCCACATGAAGAGGAGGGACTAAATGGTTGTCTTTTGAAAGATGGAGCCAACTCAGATTTTAGATTTTAGATTTAAAATAGAGGGACCAAATAGTTAATTACGTGACATTTAACGGTGCCATGCATGTAAGCATTTAACGGCCAAGTCTCACGGTTAGTAACAAATATAGGATAGAGGGACTAACGAGTTGAATTTGTGATTCATAAGGGACCAAATAATCTATTTCAAAAATACAGGGACCACATAGTTCAAAGTGTGAAAAAAGAGGGACCAAATAATATTTTATCTCAAAGTTAATTGTTTGTTTTCTAAAGAAATTGGGGTGGGCGTGGGTCTCATTCACACCGTTCACAATTATTTTAATTTTTTTTTAGGGCATGATTAAATTGTCTTTATTAATTCTAATGGATATATTTTAGGGTAAATTATACTTTGGTATCTTGTGATTTGACCCTATTTCACTTTAGAACCCTGTGGTTTGAAACCTGACACTTTGGTACCCTGTGGTATTCTCCATTAACACTTTGGTACCCTTTGGAGCTATTTTGTAATTTTAATCATAACAAATTTTGCAAAAATTACATACTGACCCCAATTNGGTCCCTCTATTTTAAATCTGAAATCTGAGTTGGCTCCATCTTTCAAAAGACAACCATTTAGTCCCTCTTCTTCATGTCTTCTAGGGTTAGTTCGTCCTCCTCTCTCTCCGGGTTCATTCTGTCTCGCCGAATTCTTTGACAATGAGATAAAGCAGAACAAGTGCAAGAACAAGAACTTGCAAGAAGCGTGAGTGGGATGTTTGAATCAAAGTCCTTCTGATCAGCTTCTGTTGCAAATTCAGCAAGATTCAGAGATGCCGTTCCAACGATAGGAACCTTGTCCTTCGGCCTTTGATTCAAATGTGCCTAATTATTAATTTCATTATTACCTCATGCATAATTGTTCTGTCCTTCACTCCCCTATTCACGCCGTTCACAATTATTTTAATTTTTTTTAGGGCATGATTAAATTGTCTTTATTAATTCTAATGGATATATTTTAGGGTAAATTATACTGTGGTATCCTGTGATTTGACCCTATTTCACTTTGGTACCCTGTGGTTTGAAACCTGACACTTTGGAGGGAGATTTTTAGTGTTTTTTTAAATCTAATTTCCTTCTAAACTTTTTTATTTTCGAGCTAGTCATAGTACGATTATAGAAAGATTGCATAATCTCTAATCACACTGCAATCTCTAATCACACTTCAAAATTGAGCAGCTGAACTTGAGTCTTGGGCAAGACTTGTGCACCACGAAAATTTCCTTTTATCTCATAATCATGGAATTGATTCTATAGGATCTTGATAATCTTCTTAAGTTTGTTTAGAATAAACACCAAATCCATCATGATATTTACAAATATAAAGAATTAAACCCGAAATATCATATTTCTAATTAATCTCATAATCTAAAAGGAAAAATTAGAAATTAGGAAAATTAGAAATAAAATCTCACACATAATATCAAAATATCATCAAAATAACCCTTAAAATTCTACCAAAATTAGACTTATCAATGGAAAAGTACCTTTTATAAAGTCCATGGAAATTCGATAGAGTCATTAATATTGATGAAGAATATAATAGCCTCCTATACTATTATTCTCTCTCTCTCTACTTATACTAACTGATTTGTATGTCGTAGCTGATATTCCATCTAATATACACCTTTTCGGCGCCCTCGGAGGCAGTGTCCAGGCGCGCCATACTGATCTTCTTGAACACAATTCCACTGACACTACAGGTACAAGTCATCATCAACCACCCACCACACTCTACTTTTTCCCTCTATAAATATACTCTCCAAAAGCCTACCAAAGGAATGCCATTTTATCTCTCCAAAATATCTACTCTCTCATCTTCTTCATCTATTAACTTGAGCTTCGGAGTGGATTCACAGGGGGTCTCTGTGCAGCTTCAAGGTCACAACCATGGCCTTCTTTAAGGAAACTCAAAGGTAATTCCTCTTGGTTCTACTTTGGTGTTTTCACCATCTATTAATTATTAAGTAATGAATAACATGTATTTAAAAGTTTTCATTTTTGTCCCTAGATAATATGTATCGAGGGATCTATTTGTAATTTTTTGAAATTTTTTTGGAGTCAATATATAATTTTTGCAAAATTTGTTATTGTTAAAATTATAAAATAGGTCCAAAAGATACTAAAGTGTTAATGGAGTACCAAAGTGTTAGATTTCAAACCATAGGGTACTAAAGTGAAATAGGGTCAAACCCCAGGATTCTAAAATAGTACAATATCGTTAAAAATGTATTAGTTATCTTGATGAGAATGGGATGAGTTTTTTAAAATAACTCACTGTAATTTTATCTTTTACTGTTTTAAATTATTCTTGCGGGAGTGTCGCTTTTTAAATTATTAAAGGATAGCGAAATAATTCTTTACGATATTGTCTTTATAATATGACTCGAATGCTACAATATTATACTATTTCCCACTAGTCCAAACGCTTTATTAATTGGTTTTGTATTTGTCCTTGTTTACCTTTTTATTAATAATAATTATACTTCACTGTAAATTAAGAAAGTTGCACTCCTAAAATTATCGGCAATCTCAAGAATTAACCTTTCTCTCCACAAGACTCTCCTGCTCTACTCCAAAACTGTTTTTTCTTCTTTGAATTGAATGAAAATGGGCTTTGTTTATGCTACCGGTCTCAAGAAACAGGGAAAGGAAGAACTTGCAGCATGAAATTGATGAGTTTGAGTTAATTAATTAAGGTTTAAGTGCACTTTTGGTCCCAATACTATGACTAAGGTTTCAATTTGGTCCCATAACTATTTTTGTTGCAGATTTGGTCTCAAACCTTCGCAAAAAGTTTCACAGTTAGTCCCCTGGTCACTTCCGTCCAATTTTCGCCGTTAATTGTGACGTGGCAGTGTGACTGGGATGCTGACGTGGCAAAATCAAATGAGATGGACTAAATTAGGATCAATATGTAACATTTCATAACTTCTCTGGACTGAACGCATAATTTTATGGGCAACACCAGCTTTCTCGATTACTGGCAGACCCAGTTCGTAGTTTTCTCTGTTGACGTCCATGGCCAAGATCTGCGAAACCCAATACACTTTCAAACATGTTTTGATGAATTCAATGGAAGAACAATTGAGTCTTTCATAAGATAAAAATAAAATACTATACACTCTGACTGAAGAAAAAACCAAAAGTAAATAAATACCTTTCCATCTTCAGGAAGAGCCAGAGCAGTGGCGAGCAGGGAGTAACCTGTGTAGACACCGATTTCCATGGTGTTCTTGGCATTGATAAGCTTAAGCAGCATGTTCAAGAATTGCCCTTCGTCTGCTGATGTTGTCATGATGTTCCTGTCGTTTTCTTTAATCCACCCATTTCGGCATTTCTGATCGGGGCATCTCCAAAAATCTCTCCGGCGACGAACAAGATGAGTATCTTCTTCTCCACCGGTCAATCGCTGCGTCGCTCCAAAACTCTACCCACCTCGGTGTTCTACCACCCCCGTCAAGGCTCCAAACCGCAGCAGAATATTCTATTCTCGTCCACGAAGAAAATCGGGTTGCCTGCAAGAGAGGGGTTACACGAAATGTAGCAGTGATTGAAGATAGGTATCAAAAGCGGCGCTCTCTTGAGGGCATTTCTGGCAACTCGCAATGCTTTTTCCGGCTCCGATGGTCTGGGACCCCAAGTTTTGGATCAGAAAGTATTCCTAGCAATCTGGAAAGAAATCGCGGCAATGGGTAAATCCAAGGAAGCTCGAAGATGGAGACGAGCCCCTGAAGAGCGCCAATCAGGGAAGCCCGGACCGAGGGGCAAACCGGCGGCGAGAAGGGCTCGAAGGTCAGGAGGGAATGCGAGAAAGCTGGTGTTGCCCATAAAATTATGCGTTCAGTCCAGAGAAGTTATGAAATGTTACATATTGATCCTAATTTAGTCCATCTCATTTGATTTTGCCACGTCAGCATCCCAGTCACACTGCCACGTCACAATTAACGGCAAAAATTGGACGGAAGTGACCAGGGGACTAACTGTGAAACTTTTTGCGAAGGTTTGGGACCAAATCTGCAACAAAAATAGTTATGGGACCAAATTGAAACCTTAGTCATAGTATTGGGACCAAAAGTGCACTTAAGCCATTAATTAATAAAGGGAAAAGTACCCTTTCAAGGTAGATGGAAATTCCATACAGTCATTAATATTCATGAAGAATATTAGTAAAGTTTGAAAGTGGGGAAGAAGAGATGCAATTACAAACTTTGGAGGGAGATTTTTAGTATTTTTTTAAACCTAATTTCCTTCTAAATTGAGCAGCTGAACTTGAGTCTTGAGCAAGACTTGTGCACCACGAAAATTTTCTATAGAATCTTGATAATCTTCTTAAGTTTGTTTAGAATGAACACCAAATTTATCATGATATTTACAAATATAAAGAATTAAACCCAAAATATCATATTTTTAATTAATCTCATAATCTAAAAAGAAAAATTAGAAATTAGGAAAATTAGGAATAAAATCTCACACATAATATCAAAATATCATCAAAATAACCTTTAAAAATCTACCAAAATTAGACTTATCAATGGAAAAGTATCTTTTTATAAAGTAGATGGAAATTCGATAGAGTCATTAATATCTATGAAGAATATAATAGCCTCTTATACTATTATTCTCTCTCTCTACTTATACTAACTGATTTGTATTTTTATGTCGTAGCTGATATTCCATCTATTAATTATTAAGTAATGAATAACAACAGACGTGCATTAAATTTCTCATGACTTAATTGGTTACGTAGTCTGATCTTTAACTTAAGCCATATATATGGTGGGCTAGTTTTAATTCGATCCGGACAGGGAAATTGGGCTGGGGTGGTTGTTCTTTGGGTTGGGCCATATATACCATCTTTCATCTTTATGTCTACTAGGTCGTATAAATTATAATCAATCACATTCACAAATGAATGAATTGGTCATGGAGGCACAACTAAAATGAGGAATGAACTCAGTGGTAGAACGTAAAAGACGGCAGAAATTAAGTAGTATAGAAAATGTCAATTGGTGTTATATTTAGTAATGGGGCACAGTATATAAGGGGAAGGTGTAAGGAAGGTAAAATCATCGCTCCTCTTACCACAATAATCCGGCTTCTTCTTTCATTCATTTCCCCTCCGATTAGCTTTGAATAAAGTAGCGTTCCGAATAATAATCGGAGAGGAAATCAATAAAAAAAAAAAACAAAAAGAAAAGATGAGCGGGAAGGTGATTGTCCCAATCGTATCTCTCATCCTTGTGGTGGGAGTGGCCATTGGCGTGGTGGCTTATGTCCATGTCAACAACGGCAGTAACAGTAATGGTGAGGTCAAGAATCACAACAAGGCAGTTACCGCCATATGCCAAGGCTCCGACGACAAAAAGTTATGCCATGAAACCCTTGAGCCCATTAAAACCGATGACCCTAAGGATTACATTAAGGCTGTGGTGGAAAGCACCATGAAGACTGTGATTGCATCTTTGAATATGACTGATAAGGTTTCTGTTGACCCAGCAAAACCCGATGCCAAAGGCATGAAGATGGCCGTTGATGACTGCAAGGACTTGTTGGCTGCAGCCATGGACGAGCTTGAAGCCTCGGGAGTGATGGTGGGCGAGAAGGACATGTCCAAAGTCATGGAACACGAAGCCGAGCTCAGAAACTGGCTCGGTGCAGTCATTGCTTATCAACAATCATGCTTAGATGGCTTCGGCAAAGACGAAGGCGAGAAGGCAGTTCAGAGTCAGTTGCAAACCGGTGGGCTCGACAACATGGGAAAATTGACAGCTTTGGCTTTGGACGTTGTGGTTGGGATTTCTCAAGTTCTCAACGCTCTTGGCTTGGACTTGAATGTTAAGCCCGTAAGGCGTCTTTTGAACGAGGTTGACGGCGAGGGTTATCCTACTTGGTTCTCCAACTCTGAACGTAGGTTGTTGACTGAAGCTATCAAGCCCAATGTAGTTGTTGCCCAGGACGGAAGTGGACAGTTTAAGACCGTTCAGGAGGCTGTTAACTCTTACCCTCCTAAGTTCAATGGCAGATATGTTATTTACGTCAAAGCCGGTGTCTACAACGAGTACGTTACCATCACCAAGAAACAACCCAACATCTTCATGTACGGTGATGGCGCCGCCAAGACCATTATCACCGGCAACAGAAGCTTCCACTCCGGCTGGAAGACAATGCAGTCCGCCACCTTCTGTACGTATATAATAACAATTCATTCACATTTATTTATTATTTGTTTATTGATTGATTAATTAATTGTGATAATTAATAACGTGTACAGCCACCGTGGGTGAGGGATTCATTGCGAAGGCCATGTCATTCGATAACACCGCAGGAGCTATTGGACATCAAGCCGTTGCACTCCGTGTGATGGGTGATCGGTCAGCTTTCTTCGAATGCGGCATGCACGGTTATCAAGATACTCTCTACGCCCACGCCAAGCGTCAATTCTACCGCGACTGTGAAATCTCCGGCACTGTCGATTTCATCTTCGGCTACGCAGCCACCTTGATCCAAAATTCCAAGATCATCATCAGGAAGCCAGAACCCAACCAGCAAAACATTGCCTTGGCCGACGGAACAGCACAAAAGAACATGCCTACCGGCATTGTCCTCCAAAACTGCCAGATCATTGCTGCACCAGACCTTGAACCAGTCAAAACCACCATTAGATCCTACTTGGCTAGGCCATGGAAGGCATACTCAAAGGCAATCATCATGGAAAGTCAGATCAGTGATGTCATCCATCCCGATGGCTTCCTTCCATGGAACGGAAACTTGTATCTTGACACATGCTATTTCGCTGAGTATGCTAACTCTGGTCCTGGTTCAGCTGTTGACAAGAGAGTCAAGTGGGGACGTGGCCTTCTAACCAAGGAACAAGCAACTCATTACACTGCCGAAGCATGGATTCAGGCTACCACCTGGTTACCCGCTACAGGCATTGCCTTCAATGCTGGCCTTACAAAATAGACAGACTTCATCTTCCTAAGTATTATTCAGATTATACATATCATCGCATCGACCTAATGTTATTCATTTTTGTGGGGAGTGATCATTATTATTTCTCCGGGTGATTTTACCACTTATTCACCAATTTTATTCATCTAATATATATTTGGTAGATTACCTGCAATAAACTCTCTCTCTGCTGTATTTCACGCTTATTATTAATATATATATATATACACACGTATGTAATATGGAGAGCTGAATTAATATTATTATATTATGTTATTTTCCATCGTTATCTTCATTCGTTCTTGCGACTTTCGCTCACTTTAACCACCTCAAAAATCAAAATCATCGACCGAGCAAACATTAAGTGATGATACCTATTTAAAATTTAAATGATACTTTTAATTGAAAAAAAAAAAAAACGTGAAATGCTACTCTAATTATACGAGGCTGAAAATTTCATACTTCTGCTCTAACTCAAATATACTGGCCCAATTTGGTTCAAAAACAAAAATATACTGGCCCAATGTAAAAAATCAACGGCCCGGTCAAATGTGCCTCGGTCATTTTCAGTTAGTTAGTGAGCCTCATTCCAAACAATATCACTGGGCCGAATCTATGTTATGGTTTTTGTTTGCTAGGACTTTGGGCCTTTTCTTTCGTATTAATGGCAAGTGAATTGACCATCGATTTTGACAAAAAAATTATGAACCTGGATATTTTTTTGGTAATTAATTGAACATGGATTAACTCATAATTTACTAATTTCACCGAAAAATAATAATTCTTTTAATAAATTGCACCATGTAGATTTTCATAAAAAAAAAGGCATCAATTTATATGAAAGCATATATTACAGAATAAGTCATGATAAAAGCAAATTAAAAAAAATCCATAACTATTTAAAAAATAATAATGAAATCAGGTCCAATCTAAGATTTGGATATAAATTACAAAATAAATTTCCACATTTAGCCGGTCCTATGTCCGTCCTATCACCACTTCTACTTGACATCAATCATTGATTGCTATTTGCTAGAATTGAAAGGGGAAAAATAAAAAATAGAATACAGATCCCAACCCTTGCAAGAAATAGATTCTGGATAACGAGGTAACATCATTTTGTCGAATTTTTTAGCAACAATTTCCTGTTTCGGCTCCCAAGAATCAACGTTCACTGTTTCAAGTGATGTTTACGGGTTATTTAATAATTTTCTTTGCTGGAAGAGTGTTGATCTGAATTGAGAACAGCCAATTTTTATAAATCACAAAGACCCTTCTACAGACGCGAAAGACAGAATGTTTTTGCAGTCTGTGGCTAACATCTAACGTACTCCCGGAAGATCATAATTCATTAACTCATAAGGGTATTGAATTCTGATTAAGAGAATAAGGGGATGAGTCACCCTACAAAAGCACTCTAATGTCAACGAATCACTGGGTCGTCATCATCATCATCATCATCCTTAATTTCCTTAAAAAGAAAAAATTAGATAAATAAGGGGATGGATGATTGTGGTAATAAGGTATTGTGTGGATGGAGTTGGGAGGAGAACAAATTGTTTGAGGTGGCTTTAGCAGTGGTAGATGAGCAAGACCCAGATCGATGGGAGGTGGTTGCAGCCATGATTGGAGGAAAAAAGAGTGCTGGAGACGTTCAACAGCATTATGTGATCCTTTTGGAGGATTTGCAGATTATAGAGTCTGGAAAACTCGACCATAAATTGCCAGAAACTCAACCTTGTGTTCTTCTCGACTTTACCCACTCCTTGTGCTTATCTGATAATAAGGACACAACAACAACTATGTAAATTGTAAGTCACTCTGGATTTTCTTCTTCCCTTCTGGTCTTTCAACGGCATTCATGATCATACTAGCCTGTGAAATTTTCTTAAATTTATGGATCATATATGTGCCCAATTAATGAGAGATTCATACAAACAACTAGCTACAGTGTTATTTTCATTCAATGTATTGAAGATTTGAAGGTACTAATGTGCTTTTCTTAATTTCTACTACATGTTAATCTGAAAGATTGAGTCTGAAACTATGGTGGAGATTTATTTACATGTACCAGATCACTCTTAAAAACAATTTATCACTAAAGTGTAACTTGATTTATTCTCTGGTCTCTTATTTTTAGTTTTATAACATAGTCAAAAGATACAGTAATAAAGGATAGAAAAAAGAGATTCCTGATTTCAGTGTACAACCTTAAGAAAGATGATGAGAGAGTGGAATCAATAAATGCCATGACTTGATGTCATTCCCCATACTCCTCTGTCTCACAGTGGCAGATAATATGTTGGGCCCTGAATCATCTAACAGAGAAACTACTTTTGTTTTTGTCAGAAAGCCAAAGAGCTTCGCAATGTAAATCATTACTGGACAACTGAATCCCACCATTTCCCAAATAACAAATCCCTATACGTTCATTCCTGTGGGTATATGTACAGCCTACAATTGTAAAGACTACTTTTTTGTTGCTGTTGTTTAAGGAAAATATAATAATACATCAGATGCAAAATCAGTATAAAAAGAACCGATTCGGTTGCAAAAGTTTCTAAAGGTCTAATTGAGGACACATGTATATATATATATATATATTGATCATTTCCCATGTAAACAGAAGTCAGAAACAGCAATTTGGCAGATACACATTTCAATTCAATGACAAACAGTAGCTCAAAATTGTGGCACGGGACATGAGTATGATGAAATTAGCATCTGAGAGATTAAAAGTAAGAAGCAGAATTGATAAATGAATAAATAAAGAAAGGAAAGAGGCAGAGCCAGGGAAGAGGCAGTGCATGAGTGAGGCCACAACAGATATCTTCCCTCTCTCTCATTTGTCTATTTCTATTCTGTTGATAGCTCCATCCATGCTCTGTCTGTTCCCTGCCTTTGTTTTGTCTCTTACTCCTCCTTTCATTTAGTTACCTCCTTCTTTTTATGATTTTATCCTTCCACAATATAATAACCAGCTTCACTGTAAAAAGAAAAATCATCTGATAAGGCTTTGGCTTGGCATTGCCTCAACTCTCTCATATCAAAGACCCTTGCTTTGGGTTCAAATGTTAAGTCACTCTTGAGTGTGGTCATGATGCAATTCCTTTCTATATGTAATAGTGTATGTCAAATGTGTTAGTAGTTGTAGTACATGCATATGTACTCTTAAATTTTCACTTCAATGCTGACCCTGTACTGCTTTCTGTTAGGCGTACTATTTATATTCCCAAGTGTACTACCCAAAACCTTGGTAGTACTGAAAGTTCTATCCACTTTTAGTACTTTCCTTTTCTTCTGCTAAGGAGATCCAACTGGAATTTCTGCATCCTTCTGTATTTAATTTTATAACTTGCATACATCTGGCCGTCTTTTATGGGAATACTAATTACAAATGTGCACCTACTTGTTTTTAATGGACTAGTCAGGTGATGAGTATGGATGTGCATAAAATAGTAAGTGAAGTAGATTTCATCTTAGATGGTCACAAAAATATCTTTGATTGATTTAGGCCGTTAAAATTGATTTTTGTTGTACTGTGGTGAATGGATTGGTGATGAAACTTTAAAAATGGACTAGTTGTTTCATTTAAAATAATCTGCTAACTAATCCATTCCTAATAGGAAACAAAAAAAGAAGGTCAAAGTGCACTTTTGGTCCCATAACTTTTACTCAGGTTTCAGTTTGGTCCCATTACTTTTTTTGTTGCACTTTTGGTCCCATATCTTTGCAAAAAGTTGCAGATTTGGTCCCGTATCACTTTTGGTCTCATATCTTTTGGTCATGTTGCAGAATTGGTCCCATATCTTTGCAAAAAGTTTCACCGCCAGTCCCACTTGATCCAAATATATGAGACTAATTTTGCACCTGACCCAAAGATATGGGACCGACTCTGCAACTTGACTAAAAAATATAGGACCAATTATGTAACATGAACCAAAGATATGGGACCAAAAATGTAACACAGGACCAAATCTGCAACTTGAGTAAAAGATATGGGACCAAAAGTGCAACAAAAAAAGTTATGGGACCAAATTGAAACCTTAGCCAAAGTTATGGGACTAAAAGTGCACTTAGACCAAAAAAGAAAGAAAAAGATTCCAGGTGTATAAGAAGAGATGTAAAGCAGTGTCAACAAATCAATGTGTTCGTAAAACTGTGAAAGCACGTGTTTTGGAGCAAAGCTACGATGACAACTGGTAATGTAAATCTAGCACATGACCCCCTAACAAAAAATCCACCTAACATCTCTATTCACAACATCAGTAAAATTGTCCACACTGGCTGCAGCGGTTGGTTGCCAACCCCTAATAATACCTACCCTCGCTAATTTCATGCTTATTCTTCATAATTATTATTGGCTAAAGTGCACTTTTGGTTCCATAACTTTGGCAAAGGTTTCAATTTGGTCCCATAACTTTTTTCTTGCAATTTTGGTCCCATAACTTTGGCAAAGGTCTCAATTTGGTCCCATAACTTTTTTTGTTGCAATTTTGGTCTCATAACTTCTAAAAAACGTCACACTGTTGATCCCAAGATGATTTCCATCCATCCCATAACTTCACCCATATTTGCCACTTCATCATCCAACTCAGTATATCATATCATCTTTAACGGCAAATAATGGATGGAAATCAGTTTGGAACCAACGGTGAGACGTTTTCAAAAGTTATGGGACCAAAATTACAACAAAAAAAGTTATGAGATCAAATTGAAACCTTTACCAAAGTTATGGGACCAAAATTGTAACAAAAAAAATTATAGGACTGAATAGATACCTTTACCAAAGTTATGAGACCAAAAGTATTATTTTTCACATACCACAGACATAGTTAGGACTTAGGACTTAGGGGTAGGGGTTAGTCGGTTGGTGTTGTCATCGAATATAAATTAGTGAGATTCTTAACCAAGTCCTCTTCTTAATTAAAGGGTAAATATATCAAATTATTTAATGGATTAACAGAAAACAAGGTTCCGGAGCGAGTTTGACCATATTCGGATGCACGGGATCTGTCTTCACTTTCAGATTTGCCATAACAATTAACAAACCAACCAACAAACTATTTTCCAGATCTCATGAGGTATATTAACCCACCTCTGCCCACATGTAGCGTGAGACACACGGAAAATGGAACCAAACAAAACAAGAATGATGTCCACGTTGAAACAAAAATTAAAAGCAAATTAATGAATTAGTGTGTGATACCTTTTTATTTAATTTCTAAAAAATAATTATAATCAATTTAATTTTTGTATTAACTATACTGATTACAATTTAATTCTAAATCTAATTACATAACAATTCAACAATGAATGAAAAAATAATCACATTCACTCTAAAATTTTAATTAATATTTATAATAAAAGAAAAAAAAAGATTATAATTATATTGAAATTAAATTTTATAATTATATTTTTTGAAGAGTAAATTAAAAAACATCGTTCTTCTTCTTCTTCATAACTAAGCGCCAATTAAATTAGGTGTCAAACACATGGTAGGTCTCATTTCCGAAATTCTGCCTCATTATTGTGAGAAGGACCATAGACCGATCATCCTTTGGGTAATTATTATTAAGATAAATTGTAGTTTGGTACCATGTGGTTAGGGGCGGTTCCACTTTGGTACCCTGAAAGAAAAATTTTTGCAGTTTGGTGCCCCGTGGTTTGCTCCGTTAGCGAATTGGTCAGAGAATGTAATTGTGACCACGTTAAAATGTCAAAAACCTCTAAAAAAAAGTCTTCTCTTATGCGTTTAAGTCCTTTTCCTTTACTAAAAGGGATCAAAACAGAAAGAAAATAGAAACTAAAGAGTACATTATATGATTTTACTGTTGAGTTGAAATTAATTATAAAATGGTCTTTAAATTCTAATATTATAGAAAGCCAAAGTCCTATTTTGGTCCCTTAGTTATGCTCAATATTCCAAATTGGTCCCTCAGTTATTTTTCATTCCATATTGGTCCCTCAGCTTTCTAAAATTTGGCTCAGTTGGTCCCTCTAACGTTTTCCATCCATTTTTCTGTTTAAAATAAAAAAGACAAAAGTGATTTTTAACTCCTAAAAGTTTAAATTTTTGCATTAAGGACCTTTTTCTGTACAATAGAACCAAAATGTAAGAAAAAAGAAATAATTGGGGATTTTAGTATATTTTACACTACAAAAACAACTTCCCTCTCCCCCTCCCCATCTCTCTCTCAAGCTTCGCGATATGCAGCTCGTCGAAAAGCTGCCGGAGCCTACAGACTCTCGAACTTTCCGGTAATGCTCTTTCTGGTTCGATCCCTCCCTATATCTGTACTTGGTTACCTTTCTTATTAACCCTAGATCTATCTGGTAACAAAATCTCTAGTTCAATCCCACCCAAGATTGCGAATTGCAAGTTCCTGAATACGCTTATTTTGAAGGCTAATCAGTCATCAGGTTCGATTCCTTATGATTTGGGTCGACTTGAGCGATTAAAGAGGCTCTCTGTGGCTAATAATGATCTTTCAAGTTCTATTCCATCTGATTTGTCCATCTTCTCATTCACCCACAAAATAAATCGACGAAACCCACTTCCTGCGAAACCCTAAATCGATCGATACAATCACAGAAAACAAAAACGAAAACAAAAACAAAAATCAAATTAGAAATCACTGCGAAACCGTAAGTCGATCTGCAATTTTCTTTGGTTTTCGTCGGAGAGGAAATCGGAGCGAAATCGCAGAGTGGGAGATTGAGATTTGAGCTGAACCGACCCAGATTTTTGTGTGTGGATTTGGTCCTTAAAAGTTAGATTTTTGGGGGTTGTGGTATAAATTTTTTTTTCAATCTGTGAAGAAGATTCAAATTTGGCCATTTGGGTGTGTGTGGATTTGGTGAAGAAGAAGATTTATTTGAATCTGGAAAGCGGAAAAAGAAGAAAATACTGTTTGAATCTGGAAAGTGGAAGAAGAAGAAGGAGATAATGTGCCTTCTGCATTTTTTTTTTTAAATTTTGGTGTAAAATCAATTTAAATCCTCATTTTCTTTCTTTTCCTTATGTTTTGATCCAATTATAAAAGGAAAGGACTTTAATGCAAAATAATAAAATTTTTGAGAGATTAAAGTTAGTTTCTTCCTTTTTTTTTTGGGGTTTAGAGGTTTATAGTTTTAGAGTTTAGGGTTTAGGTTTTAGGGTTTTAAATATTTTTAAGGACTAAATTGGAATGTTTGGAAGAGTTTTGGGACACTTTACAATTTTATTGTGAGGATTTGGGACTAAAATGAATGAAGATGATGAAAAAGTGGGGGAATTGAGAATAATGGGATAAAAATGGGTTATGGACCTAATTGTATAACTCAGACTTTTTTAAAAGGTTTTAGGGGTTTAAGGTTTGGGGTTTAGGGTTTTTAATATTTTTAAGGACAAAATTGGAATGTTTGGAAGAGTTTTTGGACACTTTACAATTTTATTTTAAGGATTTGGGACTAAAATGAATAAAGATGATGAAAAAGATGGTGAATTGAGAATAATGAAATAAAAATGGGTCAAGGACCTATAAGTGCAATGATGAAATGCTGATGTGTCTTTTCTTTATTGACGTGACAATTTTTTTTTTAGGATAACGGGTGCTGACGTGGACATAACGGGACAATTTTGGAAAATTTTGGGGGTTTTGATTTGTTTGTAGTGTACTTGAATGAAATTTGTGGGGTAATTTGTGGGGCTTGATTTTGGAAAAATTTGGGGGTTTTGATTTGTTGTAGTGTACTTGAATGAAAATTTCAGCTTCTGATAGTTGAATATGGGGATTTTTTGATAAATCATAGATGTTCATTTGTCTTTTGAGGTTCTAAGGACTATTTTGATAAAGATCATAAACTTTTGGGATTAAAGTGTAATTAAATCAGGACCTATTCAAAAGAAATCTTATAAAAAGGAAAAAATTCTGTAATATTAGAATTCTAAAGACGCTTTTATAATTAATTTCAATTCAACATTAAAATTATATTTGTACTCTTTAATTTATGTTTTCTTTATGTTTTGATCCTTTTTAGTAAAGGGAAAGGACTTAAACGTATAAAAGAAGACTTGTTGAGAGGTTTCTGACATTTTAACGTGGTCACAATCACATTTTATGTTAAATCCTAACGGAAATAAAGCACAGAGGACCAATTCGCTAACGTAGTAAACCATAGGGCACCAAACTGCAAAATATTTTCTTTCAGAGTACCAAAGTGGAACCCCGCTGCCCTGACCACCCCTACCCTTATTATTATATTGAGATTGAGATTTGAGAGCCCATTTTCCTTCAGTTCACGTGCTGTTAAGGCAGGAATGAATTTCACTCACTCCGCTCTTGATGACGAGAGTTGCCTTAAAAAAAATAAACTAAAGGCTACAAAGTACAAAATGACAAAATCTTGAAGCTTCAAGCTAAGAAATAATGATAGAAGACATTTGTGATTCATGAATTTGGTTAAGTTAGAATAACATCGAAGTCACTGAGAGTCCATTCTGCCACCTCATCTTGGTCGCTAACAAATATCTCGGTACCAGAATCAATTGAGGTCCATATTCTCTTAGCAGGAGGACTTCCTGGATCCTGCACAAAAGAAATTTATTTATTTTAAACTTAGCAAACACATGGGTTTTTTTTTTTTTTCTTGAAATTTCAACAAAGGAAAGAAATTTAGTGACCTGATAAAAGTAAAGTCTACTAGAAAGGCCACCAACATCAAGTTCCCAAGTCCTAGCATCACCAACCCAACCATCTCCTTTTTTGATTGGATAGCCATATTGAGACCATATAGGGTGAGGAAGCAACTGAACAATCTCTTGTGCCTGTGGATTGCTGTAAGGATCACAAGTGCTCACAGGTTGCTCTAAGTGTTGAGCATTACCAGGGGCACAGTAATAGTGATAAGCAGAATATGGGAAATTGGCAGTGTCGTTTCTGTATATTTTTCTGTCGTCTGGAGTGATATGAAACGGTGGGCAATTCCCCAAACCACTGGGACTACACCAAGCTGGAGTTTCAGGGTTTATGATCATCTCACTGTATCTAGTAACATCAGTGAGCACATCTCCATCACAAGGATCACCATTGTTCTTCCAGCAGCTACCTATGTCTAGAAGATAGAACTGGCTCTTGGGTCCTCCTCCCTTTTTGATATCTAAGCTCAACCTTACCTTGAAATTCGGTGACTCTGGAAGCTGAATCATCAACCCAAATGGTTAATTCTCAATTCTGACAACATCACTTGGAAGTTAGAACCAATTCAAATAAAAAAACCTCATTTTGATGCATGAACTATAGGGGATATATAATTCTGTTTTGGTCCCAAAAATATTTTTTTCTATTTTGGTCTTTAAGCTATTTCATTTGTCTCACAATCTGTTATCTTTGATCTAGACATGTGATTGGATGATTTTTCTCTCATTTATATACAGACTCTCTTCTTAACTAAGAAAATCAAATGCAAATATATGTCTAATTTATAACTAATTTAATTATATTTTGGACTAACATTGAAATAAATGAAAAAATTTAAAGATCAAAATGAAATTAAAAAAAAAACTGTTTAAGGAATAAAACTAAATTTAGTTTATAATTCAGGGACTAAAATGAAATTTTGACCAAATAGAATTTGACCTCTGGATATATTTAGCCCTTACTTACAGTTTTGAGCATTCCCCTGGTTTCGTAATGGTAGCCTCCGGAGAATCCTCTGGTTGCATCAGCCCGAAGGTACAGCATCAGCCAAGGATATTTTTTTGAAGTCTTGAGCTTATGTTTGAACACCCAGCTTCCAACACCGACCTTCTTCTCCCAAATGACCTCATAATAAGAGATATCATCCCCACCATACCCACAATGAGAATTCAGATCGTAAGTACCATTGAAACTTCCTCTCATTAGACCATCTTTTAGCTGTGTGTATTGATGGCATAGTATGGGCTGGTTCATACACCCTTGCCCAAAGCAGGGAAAGTGTCCCGGACTAAAAGGAGGGACCTTTTTCCCATTTTGAGGACACAAACCAGATTTTGTGTCATAGTTGCCATTTTTCAGCATAATCATCCAAAACTGCCATGGTCTTGGTTTGTCTTCAACTTCACATAAAGAACCCAGATATAGTTCCTTTTCAACCGCATACAAGTCTGGGTCGTTTATGCCTCTTGGACTCAAACCAGGGAATGATTTCCCCACCCCAAGTCTGTTATCATCTTCTGTCACTTTGTGTTTCAGAGAACCTGTTCATTCGAATCAGATTCAGTTCAACTTTCAACCCAACAAACAAAAAAGAAAAAAAAGTAAATAGATTTGAATCCAAAACAGAAAGGGTACTGAGAAATGTGGGTTATGTGATGAATTGGCTTACTTGTTGAAAGATCAAAGCAATCAGCAGCTCTTGGGCTACCCATAAGAGGAGCTTCTTGGGCAACTTCGTTACAGAAGTTCCAAGCTTCAAAGGCTACCCTCAATCCATCTCGCTGCATTCCCGGATCTCCCACCAAAGACACTTCATTTTTTGCTGTGGCTGTTCTAAAGATGTTTAAGCTCAACACAATCACATTCAACAACACAAACAACTGTTTCTCCATTATTATGGGTACTCTGTCTCTGAGACCCAGCTAGCCTACCAGAAGATCTGATTGCAGGGATTTGTATGAAAGGGAAATTCATTCATTCTTATTATTCAACCACTAAGGCTCCGTTTGGTATAGGAAAGGGTATGTAAAGGAAAGGGTTTTACAAGGGAAAAATTGTGAGGGAAAGGAAAAGTAGTTGAGGGAATGTAAAGTAGGTAAAGATTNAAATATAAAATATCTAAAAAAAATTATTACTAAATATTTTAACAATCAAATATATTCACAAAATCTAATTAATTAATTTTAAACCATAAATTCGAGGCACTGGGGATTTTTTTTTCTTCAAAGAATCTACCTTTTTGGTGCCTTTGGCTTTTGCGTATTTTCACTTTTTTTCTTCCACAAGTGATTTCGTTTATCACTTTCTCTAAAGTGTAATTATGCTCATTTTCAGTGTGGCCACGGGTCATGCTCTAGCTCCCCTGTTTTTTTCCTCACATGCAGACTCAGACTTTTAAGCCAACTTGTTTTAGCTCTTTCCACTTTCACACTACTTTGCTATCAAAATTCAAAATCGTTTGAAAGCTGTATTTTATACCTTCTCTTCAGGCCAAAATAAATATATTATATACCTTGTTTTAGTTAATCATTTTCTTCAATGTTTTTCAAAGACAATGCTATGATATCTTTTTGAAATACTGTTTGAATATTATTTGAGTTGAACTGTTGAAGGAAATCTTTTTTCGTCGTAAGTTGCTGGAAATATTAAACTCACTTTTCTTGAATTTTTAAATATATGTAAGCACCTACGAGAAATTTTAACTGACTACTGGGCAAATTCAGTTGACAGTGTGGGGTCATGGTCAGAAAACACAGGAGGCCATATATTACCAATAAAGAGTATAAATAACTCAATGGTAAAAGAGAAGCGATCGCCGTAAAAAGAAGCTTTCCTCTCTTTAAATGGGATTATTTTAAGATGGAGTATGAAAGGGGTTGAGTTTCCATTACAATAGTTTGTCATAAGTATTAACTCAAATTAGTTATGGGATAAATTATTAAATAGGGTCAATGTTTGGAAAAAATGCCTTCTTTTAGGTTGAGTTGGAGGAGTTTGTATCTTTATTCTAATTCATGTAAGGTTCAATTTCAGATTAAAAATGCGAGATTTTTATTAAAAAACTTATTCTAAATTGGAGTTTAAAGATTTTAAAATCCAAAAATAAAAATGAACTTTATCATATGCTTGAATCCCAATTTAAAGATAAAAAGTACTCTAAAATTTTTATAAATCATAATTTCTTTAGGTCAAATTACATTTTAGATAAAGTTCATAGTTAAGATTTAGATAAAGTTTTTTTATATATTTGTTACGAGGTCCCTCGATAATTATTTAACAAGTAATAAAAAAAATTATCTATAACCAATCACGGAGTTTGGCAGGCTGCTTTTTCCGTATAATTAGGTTTCTATTTCTTTCTTTCCTTGTCATGTGTGCTTAGCAAACACCGATAGTAGAAAAAGTAAAGTTCTTCCATTTTTAAATGTCAGAGGCAGAATATTTTTTTTTTTTAAAAAAAAAGGAACCCGATGTGATTGTAGCCTAATCAAATTGACAATAAGGCCCACAATCCAAAAATCTCCCACACTTTGTTTGGGGCAGTGTTTGCCCATCCCACTCTAGACCAATATAGTATTTGGGCCTCAAATCCTTGCAGAAAATTGTGTGTGTTGCTATTTTGTTGTTCGTTCCATCCATAATGACCAAAAACGAAAGTTCGGTGGGTCTATTTGGATTTTGGACCCCTACCTAGTCGAAACGCCACCAAATTTATACCGTGCCTTTTTATTTGGTTATTATAATTATAATACCAAAAATATTATTGTCATAGCTACTAGCTAGTGGTGGTTAAATTTGTTACGTAAACGATGTTATGACTTATGAGTTTATTTTGTCAAATTAAGCCATTAACCTAGCGACGGTGAAAGCATTTGAAATTGACTCCAGATTTAAAGTAGCCGGTTTTAGCATTGAAGGTCAGAAATCACTCAGAATTAAAGAGTGAATTTAGACATCATCAAGTATGGTAGGGATGCATTAAGGATAGATGGATGAGGAGTGAGAATAAAAGGAGGAAAATTAGTTGACTTGTCAGTTTTCAACTTGTCATGCTCATGGCTTTGGCATAAATACTAATGGTGAAGTGCGCCATCATCATTTATGGTGTTGAACCAAAACAAACACCAATAACGCACATAGGGCATACCACTCTCATAATGCGCAATTCCCAACTCTATCGATTTCTCAACTTCATTAACAAACCAATCTCATAAATCAGGATTTCTCTGCCGTTACTCAGCTTTTCTTTTTCTTTTTCACTGGGATTAAAAATAAGCTAGTTATTAAAAATAAGCTAGTTATTAATAGTTAACTGAATGTGATTGTTTTTTTCAATCTATTACAAGTACGTTATATGAATGAAACACGAGAACACGACAGCTTCCATTTTTAAATCCCTTGTTGAAAAAGTAAAAATTCGCAGGTCTACTTCCATATGTCCAAGTTCCAACACACCTGGTTGCCACTTGCCGGGTTTCTTGTTTGACTTGTTATCTTTGAGTTGCTGTAGTTTTTGTTTGAAATCATAAATTTAACTATTAATACCAATAAAAAAAAAAGGCCTCGTCGGTAAATGATACTTAATTTGATAATCAAGCATATACTTGGTCACTGGACACATGAGAGGAGTAATTAAGACCAAACTTTTTTATAATGGACATTACGCATGCAGATTGATTAAATAAACCATCAATTAAGTTAAAGAGTGAATCAGTAAACCACGACATTCATGATGGAGTAGCCAAGCTTACAGACACAATTGAGCTCAATAAGATTTTGCAGTCATGATAAAGAATTTGATATGCAGGCAATTGTAGTTTGAAAAAAACTTAGGTAAACTTAGGTAAAGTTCATTACTCTAACCACAAAATCAGGGATGACTTATAAATCTAACCAAATTAATTATTGCAATTCCAGCTTAGTCAGAAGGCAATTAATCTATCTATAAATATAAAAGCTAATAACCCAAGATCACCGTTTTCTTATGGACCAAACTTATCTGATTTTTTAATATTTATTACAAAATTTCTCAATAAATATATAACATGTAATAAAAAAAATTGCTCATGATCAATTATAATATAAAATATTAAATATATATTTTTTCATAATTAATTATATAAAAAATATAAATCATAATTTATAATAAAAATATGAATAACTTTACATAATTTTTCCCCTTTAGTTAATTCCCCATCTTCCTGCGTCTAATTAAACTCTAAAGTCAATGAATACAAACAGTAATCACAGATAAGATTATCGTCATATTGCAATAAATATTGTATATTTGTATCAATCATATTTTTAGAAGCGTAGAGCTATATATGTATACATATATAAACAAATCTATTCCTAGTACTCTAGTATTCTTATTTCTTTATTTTCTTCCCTGCTAAGCAATGTCCCTTTCAAAGTTAACCACAAAAATGTATATAAATTAATTAATATTATTTTATATTTTAAAACTAATACCAAAATAGTATAAATCTGTTTAACGTTATACACTTCTACTTATACATATATTTAAAATTGATTGATTACGAACGTTTAAAATTGGTTACACTGTATGCTGATAAAGTTAAGCACTTAAGAATTTGAAAAGTTAAAAAGAAAAGAAAAATGATTTACACTAAACAAGACATTCTCTCCACATGGGCGTTCCATGAGGGAATAGATTAAAATTTATCTTCAGCTCTCTGTTTGTTTGTTGTTTATTTCCGAATGTCACGCACAACAAATAAAGTCCTGATTAAATGAAAACACTTTTGCACAAAGAGGATTATTGAAAAGCCAGAAATTAAGGATTAAGTACGAGTATCAAGGAATAAGTTCAGATTTCTTTTGATTGATCAATTTCATAATTTTAATTTGCGACATTCTAGAAATTCATATTACAAAAATAAACTTTAGAAAATAAATAACTCCTCCAACGTAACTTTGGACACCGTCACACCGAGTAGTAGACGCCAGCCATGACGTAAACAAACGGCCTGGTTTTAACTTCCTCCTATACTCTAGTTGTAAAGGAATTCTTACGAAATAAAAAAGCGTCTAGTTGTAAAGGTAATGCATGCACCAATTAAAATTAAAATTAAAATGATTTTAATTAAATTAAAAATAAGTTGGGGGCCAAATGCCCAAATCGGCGGTATAGTTGACTAAAGCAACAGAACACTAAAAAAGAGAAAAGGGTGAAATGAAATTAAATGAGCCAAGCCGAACCGTGAGACGGAGCGTGAAACAAAGACGCTCGTCTCGTACGTAGGCTGCTTTGTCGTGAGTCTCGTGAATACTGCTAATTTATTTTATAAAAAGCAGTCAATAATTATCTCTTTGCTTTTCTGCCAACTTATATATTATATACTCAATCATCTTCGTCTAATAACTAATTCACACGATACTTTTGCACACAACAGAATCCTCTCAATGCCTTTATTATCCTTCCATTCTTTATCAAATTAAAATTATAAGATTACTTCTTATAATATTGGCATTGCTAATGCTACTTTGTCGTTCACGCTGTGCACACCTCTAATGACGAGAGGAAAAGACAAAAATGATTCAAGTAAACCCGTTATCTTGCATTATCATAAATAACTATATTTATTTATTTTTTCGATTAAACCATAAATTTTTTTTTTATCTCTGTAACGTTTAAGACGAAGATTAATTTTATTTGGATTTCAGAAATAAAATAGTTAAAGCTCTCCCAACAATATCAACTTTAAGGATTGAATCTGAGTCCTCTCTCTAGTTAGAGTGCAGCTCGCCAAACCGCTACATCAAACACTTGTTGACAAATTATATTTATTTTAATAATCAAGTTTTACAAATGTAATTACATAGAAAATAAATTTTCAAGATGTTTAAGCAACTTTATGAGTGTTTTGAAATATAATAAAAAATAACAATTATGTACTATTTTTGCAGTACTTTCATAATTTATTTTTAGATTAAATTACACTTTGGTACTCTGAGGTATAAATTGATTATACTTTAGTATCTTGTTCTTTCAAAAAGTGATATTTTGGTACCTTATTTTATTTCCCATTAGCATTTTAGTAACCACAACTTTTTTTTTTTCGTTATCACTTGACGAAACAAAACACGTATCGATCATGTGCATTATTAAAAAACATGAAATCTATGTTGAGTTTTTTCATTTCAATTCCCAATTAAATTTGATGAATGTGGATCTCACATTTAAAAAAAAGGTAAATTGTAATTTGATACCCTGTGGTTAAGGGCGGTTCCCCTTTGGTACCCTGAAAGAAAAATTTTTGCATTGTGATATCCCGTGGTTTGCTCCGTTAGCGATTTGGTCCCCTGAGGTTTTTTCCTATTAGGATTTAACAGCAAATGTACGTTAAAATGTCAAAAATCTCCCAAAAAGTCTTCTCTTATGCGTTTAAGTCTTTTCCCTTTACTAAAAGGGATCAAAACATAAAGAATTAATTATAAAAGGGTCTTTGGAATTCTAATATTATAGATTTTTCTCCTTTTCATAAGATTTCTTTTGAATAGGTCCTGATTTAATTACACTTTAATCCCAAAAGTTTATGATCTTTATCAAAATAGTCCTTAGAACCTCAAAAGACAAATGAGCATTATGATTTATCAAAAAATCCCTATATTCAACTACAATTTTCATTCAAGTACACTCCAAACAAATCAAAACCCCCAAATTTTTCCAAAACCAAGCCCTACAAATTAAAAGCGAGTAAATTAACTTTCTAGTCCCTGAATTTTGGACGCGGTGACCGATTTTAGTCCCAAATCCTCAAAAAAAAGTTGTAAAGTTTTTCAAAACTCTTCCTAACATTCTAATTTAATCCTTAAAAATACTAAAAATCCTAAACCCTAAACCTCTAAAACTAAATTTTTTTTTAATCTTCATTTTCATCCAATTTAATTTTTTAAAAATATTAAAAACCTACACCCTAAAACTCTAAAACTTAATTTTTTTTTAAAATCTTCATGTTCATATTCAAAAAAAACATAAGAAACAAACAAAAAGTCTGAGTTGAACAATTAGGCACTTGACCCATCTTTATTCCATTATTCTCAATTCCTCCTCTTTTTCCTCATCTTCATTCATTTTAGTCCCAAATCTTCAAAATAAAATTGTAAAGTGTCCCAAAACTCTTCCAAACATTTCAATTTAGTCCTTAAAAAATATTTAAAACCCTAAACCCTAAATCCTAAAACCCCAAACCCTGAACAATTAGGGGTTTTAGGGTTTAAGGTTTGGGGGTTTAGAGTTTAGGGTTTTAAATATTTTTAAGGACTAAATTGGAATGTTTGGAAGAGTTTTGAGACACTTTATAATTTTATTTTGAGGATTTGCGGGGCTACAATGAATGAAAATGATGAAAAAGAGGGGGAATTGAGAATAATGGAATAAAAATGGGTCAGGGACTTATAAATGCAATAAGAAAATGCTGATGTGTCGTTATTTTTTGACGTATCAGCTCTTTTTTTTAAAAAAAAAACATAACGGGTGCTGACGTGGCCGTAACGGGACACATCAGCATCCGTTATGGCCACGTCAGCTTTTTTGTAACGACAATATGATGGAGAGACCAATTAGTTAGGCGTTTGCAAATTTTGGGGACCGGCTAGTACAATGCGTTAATTCAGGGACCTATCTGTCACCGCGTCCAAAATTCAGGGACCGGGAAGTTAGTTTACTCTATGCTCATTTGTCTTTTGAGGTTCTAAGGACTATTTTGATAAAGATCATAAACTTTTGGGATTAAAGTGTAATTAAATTAGGACCTATTCAAAAGAAATCTTATGAAAAGGAAAAAAAAATCTATAATATTAGAATTCTAAAGACCCTTTTATAATTGATTCTTTATGTTTTGATCCCTTTTAGTAAAGGGAAAGGACTTAAACGCATAAGAGAAGACTTTTTGAGAGATTTTTGACATTTTAACTAACATTTGCCGTTAAATCCTAACAGAAAAAAACCTCAGGGGACCAAATCGCTAACGGAGCAAACCACGGGGTACCACAATGCAAAAATTTTTCTTTCAAGGTACCAAAGGGGAACCGTCCCTAACCACAGGGTACCAAATTGTAATTTACCCTTAAAAATATGAATGCACAGTACTAACTACCAATTGTGTAGCTTGAATCCAGCTTGGTGAATGTGCATTGGAGATGAAAAATAGCGTGAAGCTTTTGCCATGCATATTGGGAAGATAATTTTGAAGACCCAAATTTATTGGATAGAGTGGAGGTGGAGTTGCATTTGGATTGCGTATAAATTGAGAGGCAATTTTATTTGTGAAAGATAGTAGAGTCAACACAATTGCATAGAAAGATCTAGTTATGTGTGAGAGAGGATGGTGAAGTCCCAAAAATGGGGAGGGGGTTTGTGTATGTTATTTGGGGAGGGTTTATAATTTTTCTATATAAAAATTTATGTTTGGGAGAGAGTTTATAATTTTTTCGTTCAAAAATTATAATTTTGAGAATGGGTTTACAATTTTCTCCAGTCAAAAATTGTATTGATGAGGGTTTGTAATTATGTCCGTGCAAAAATAACAATTATAGTGAAGTTGTCCCAACCGTGGAGTAGGTCTTGAGGCATCAAATCATGTTAAAGATTTGTGTTTGGTTCTCCTTTTTCTCTTCCTTTACTTGCTGTGTGGGTTGTGCTTCGACCCAACAAGCTACAATCCTAAACTCAGATTTTACGTTTTGGCCTCTAAAAAATACGATTCAGTATGTACTTGAAGGTTAAATATTTTGTGTTTTTCAGGCTGGATCGTGAAATCTAAGTTTAAGAAGGTGAATTTTGTGTTTTTTACCATGCATGTTCTTTTTATCGTCAAGAGATAACGAAAAAAAAAGTTTTGGATACTAAAGTGCTAATAGTGAATAGAACAGAATACTAAAATATCACTTTTCTGTCGTAAGTTCGGAACTACAAGCTACTCTTAATAAATTATTTTTTTGTCCAATTGGAATAGTTAACAAATGAGATTAAATTAGATCTTAAAATATAAAATGATATTTTATTATAAATAATTTTGATTAAAAATATTAATTATTTATAAGAAGGAATTCAATCACAACGTAATATTTTCTAAAAATAATAAAAATATGACGTATAATAAACCTACAAAATATTAAACACATGAAATTGACTAACTTAGGGAAATGGACAATAATGTCTAGCAAAAAAAAGCAATTGAGTTATTATTTATCAATTTAAAACAGACTAAAGATTTAAATATTTTAAAATATGAGGGGATAAATATAACGCGTCTATATATAGTTTTGAATCTCATTATGGCATTTTTTTTTATCCAACATTACGTCAATTACTTATATAATATTTAGATTTTAGATACTACTTCTTTCAAGATTACTTAACAAAATTAACACTCCACTTGGCCCTCCCATTATTTTTCTCCCCTACAATTTGTTTTTTTTTTTTTTTTTTTTTTTTTTTTTTTTTNGAGTTATAATTATCACTAATTGAAAAATAATGAACCAATAAAGGTTCGGTTTTGAAGAAATGATTAATCTCTTGAAAAAAAAACACAGTTTTAAATTATCTTTGAAAAATTGTTCATATTTAATGATTAATAATATTTTAAATTATCACTAAACGTTTTTAAGTGTACCAAAATTAAATAAAAAAATATAAGATTATAACATTATTGAGAATTATATTATTGTGAATGACGTTTCCAAAAATTTAACTCAAATAAAATAAATGAACCTAAACCAACTGAAAGATTGGTTTAAAATCTGTTCTGATTATAATCATAATAAACACGTTCGTTTACGGTTTTTTTCTAATCAAATTATAATCATGGTTTTTTTATAATCAAACACACTCAATTACATTTATACCCCTATACATATACCTACAATTACCTATATTCTAATACAATCAATCACCCATCACAAGGGCAAAAGAATCATTTCCCTCGATAATGGACCAGTTTATAATTAAATCAAATTTGTGTTGGCTTAAATTGTTATTTTGCCCCTTCCTTCTTCTCTTCCTTTTGTTCTCTCTCGTCTCTCTCTCTCCTCCAAAATTCAAACAGAGTGATCAATTCAAACAGAGTGTTTTCTCTTCCTTTTGTTCCCAAATCAAACAACACAGACACGAGATTCATCAATTCCTTTAAGCCCAAGTACATAACTAATTAACAATTCAATCAACCCTTTCTTCTTCTTCTTCTTTTTTTATTTTCTTAATCTCACCAAGAGATTTGTCTCAGGAGGAACAATTTCGGCGGATGCTGGATGAGAGAGAGAGAGAGAGAGAGAGAGAGAGAGAGAGAGAGAGAGAGAGAGAGAGGTTTTGCATTTGTGTGGAATGGGCCGTCGATTCTTTTTATATCCCGACATTTGGTCCACCGATTTTTAGATTCGGTGGACCGAAATTATGGGTTAATATGAGTGTGGAAGAATTCCATGAATAGCGGACCGAAAATATAAAACGGTGGACCGAATGTCGCAATATCCAAATTACAATAGCTAAGCGGTAGACCATGTGGAACTCGGTGGACCGAAATTCTGGGCTAATATGAGTGTGGAAGAATTACTTCATGAATGGCAAACCGAAAATATAAAACAGTGGACCGAATGTCCAATTGAAGAAAATTGAATAAAAATTTCGGGTCCGCGTGCGTGCCTCCATTCTCTCTCATCTGCTGTGAAACGGTGCACCATTTTCTTCGCTGGTCCACCAAATGTCGGGCTATGATTGTACATTTTAGTCCTTTTGGTCCACCATTACATAGGCCAAAATTCATTCGGTGCACCAAATCAAATAATCACCCCCCACTTGCACATGAAAATAATCAAGTTTTTACGCTTTTCAAGGCAACCAGTAACATATTTTGAATTTTTTTCAAGCAACAATCATATCCAAACACATTTTTATTATAATAAAATCACACCTTACTTTTTCCAACTTTTTCTTCCATTTATACCCTTATACAATTTATCAATTTCCTTACTTTTTATCCACCTACCACAATCATTACATACCCATTTTAATAATTTCACACCAAATAATCAACAATCATCTAAACACCACTACAAAAATAATCAACTTTGATTATAATCACACTACGATTATAATCAAAATAAATTTTATAAAAAACGCAAACCAACTTACCTGAATTCATCTCTTTATTGACCGAGTGAATAAGGTTGGCCGGAGGTCAAATTCATTAATGCAGGCCAAACTAGGGAGTAGGGACTAATTACTTCATCATCAAGACGATTTAAAAAAATTCTATATTTATGAGATGATTTAAAATTAAGATTAAGATGATTAAAATTAAGATGATTTTAAAAAAATTCTTAATCCATACACAACTTGAAAGATTTTATTAGATCTCTCAAGATTCTATATTTATGAGATATAAAATAAATAAGGATAAATAGTTAAAGTAAATCAATTTTTATTCTAAAATACAAAATAATAATAATTTTTATTTTTTATAATTTATCGTGTGTTTTTAAATTTAATAATATTATTAAGCTGCACTTAAAACCTATAACAAATATCTAATGTTTACCTACTTATTCAAGAAAATCCTAAACGCATCAGGAATATTTAATAGCAGAAAACCAATTCATACTTTCAACATGGCTTTCAGTCCCAAAAAAAAAATACTATAGCTGACTGGCTGTTGCTTATTCCTCCAAGAGGATACGTTTGTAGAAATTATAGTTTTTCATTCTCTCATTTTCGAACCAAAAAAGAATTGAAAATCTCAAAATCCTTTTATCAAAATAAACAACAGCTGTGACAGCGTGTAGCACCATCGTTTACCCTTTTTATTTTATTATTTGTATAATTATTTTTATATACTATATTAAGAGTCAGCTATCATTGAAAATGCTTGCCTTTCAAGCAATGCCTAGGAGCATATAATGAGTGTGAACCGCCTTGCAGGGTTTGCATTCAACGCAGAATCCGCACACAAGAGACGGCAGATTATTATCTTCACTATCTCAGGTTACTCATACTACTTTTTATTCAAGTAAAATCCATCTTTATTCTCTGATTCAATAAATCTTCTTTAGTTTAATCCCTATTCCTGTACCTGCTTCTTCCTCTGCCTTTGAAACTCTTTCTTTTAGCACGCCGTTTTCTTTACATTGACGGCCATTTCGCTATTACGGAGTTTCATTATCTTGTAGAAGTTGTTTGATTTGATTTGATTTCAGTTCTATATATGGTTTCCACATAAGCTGCTGTGCCTGCAGCTACTTTTTTTGGTCAAGAACAGGGAATTTCGAATTTCTTTTCCCCACTGTTTCCGCCTCTTCACGCTTATGGCCAAGAGGACGGCGTTTCATCTTCCTTGCTCTTTCTTTTTAACTACCTTCAATTCATAAAAGGAAAGTGATAACTGGTAAGCTATTCCTTTCTCTTTATGGTAGTTTGCATTTGGCAAGAAACTGAAACGTTCGCATAAAGCGTCCTTATCTTGCGGGGATTAGATACAATCCACCACGTCTTATTGAATATTTGCAAAATCAACACTTAATAAGTAATGTATCTGATTAGGTTTTATGAGAATATCTATCTTTATTAACATTTGATCTTAACCTGTGGGCTGTGGGATTACTTTTTGTTTTTCCTTTTAACTTTTTTTATTCTTGCGTGCGTGCGTTTTAAGCTTCACATCTAATTACACATCCGGTGAATCTATAAAATGTCAACTAGGTACAGGATCAGGATGTTGATTAGCTTTAAATTACAATATGCTCTACCTAATTTGTTTAGAATATGATTTGAGATTTATTTCTTCTTTTAGTTTTTGACATTCCAGTTCAGATTCTATCAGATTCTGATTCTTCAACATTTTCCAATCCTTCAAGTTATTTAGTTTAGGATCCTGCAAAGACTGGAATACCTATAGTTGCTATCTTTTTCCATTTGACTTTCCGAGTTTCCTCTGTAAGTTGCTGATTTATGCGGTCATTTTCTTCCATAGGTGGAATATAGGTGGTGTTAATCTGAGATGGCTGAGAATGGTCCAGATGGCCATGCGAATAATCATGATGAGGCAACCACATCCGAGAATCATGCAGGAAGCAGCACAAACGAAGAGCAGGGAGATAAAAGCAAACAAAAAGAAAAAACGCTTCCGTATCACAAGTTGTTCTCATTTGCGGATTCCACAGATACTGTGTTGATGATCGTTGGCACCATTGGGGCCATTGGAAATGGTATCAGTATTCCTCTCATGACATTATTGATGGGCCAAATGATTAATACCTTCGGAAGTAACCAGAGTAATAACAGCGATATCGTTCATCTAGTTTCCAAGGTAAAATTGTGGGATTAATCTTGAGATTCATCTCTGTCGTTATGGCTGTAAAGAGATGCAGCTGAGATTTTGACTATGAGCTTGAGGTTCTTCTTAATATTTATTTGAAATTGTTTTACTTTGTTTTGAGAAATTTCTCAAGTGGTAGAGTTGACTTTGATTATTATCTAATATGAACTTCTATGTATGTACATATGATCCTTCTAATGAAAATTCTCGGAAAATTGCAGGTCTCTCTGAAATTTGTGTACTTGGCAGTAGGAACTGCTGCTGCAGCATTTCTTCGTAAGTATATTTCAGTAATTAATGTCAATTCGGTTTTCCTTACCTTAACCGTCTATCTTATCTGCTTAACTTTATTTTTCAGAGGTGGCAAGCTGGATGGTAACAGGGGAAAGGCAGGCTGCGAGAATAAGGGGTTTGTATTTGCAAACTATACTAAGACAAGATATTGCTTTTTTCGATAAGGAAACAAACACTGGTGAGGTGGTAGGGAGAATGTCAGGTGATACTGTTCTCATACAAGATGCCATGGGAGAGAAGGTATTAAGAACAGAGCCATTATGAATTTTAAAGTTACTGTAATTCTTCCCAGTGCTCGCATTTACCAAATACTTTCTTTGTTTAAACAGGTCGGGAAATTTTTGCAACTAACATCAACATTCATTGGGGGCTTTACGGTTGCATTTATCAAAGGGTGGCTTCTTGCCCTTGTTATGCTTTCCATTCTTCCACTTCTTGTAGTGGCTGGAGCATCTCTAGCTATGATTATGGGAAAGATGGCATCCCGTGGACAAAATGCTTATGCAAATGCTGCGAATCTAGTAGAACAGACAATTGGCTCTATTAGAACCGTAAGTTGTTCTTAGAACTTTGATATATTTGGAAAATTTTAACAAAAACTAGACATGGCTATATTAATAAATATAATCAAATACTCAAAGGACGCCAAAAACTAGACATGGCCATTGTTAAATAGAGCGGTGCTTAGTGCTGCTGCGTTTGTTCTATACCCTTGGCTGTACAAATTGCCATATCCACAAGCTCCTCCTGCATTAGTTAACATGACCATCACTTTTCAGTTTTCATCATCACATACAAACACACCAAAAGAAAAATTAAAACACCACATTCATTCTCTTTACACACTTTTTTTATTATGTTTTATAATGACGAGCGAGCGCTCAAAAGGTCAAGAGTCAAAAGAAATCATTGTTTTATGGGTTCTTTTTCCTCTTAAATGACAAAACAATTATTAAAAGAGAAAACTTTACTTTTTAGTCATTAAATTTGTTTCAAAATTAGGATTTACTCCCTGAAGTACACTTTTTGATTCAGAGAGTAAATAATTAATATTTATAAAAAAAATCAGAGACTAAAAAAATGTTTCTATAATGTTTAGGGACTAAATTGTAGTTTTGTAACAAATGCTGGACTAAAAAGTAAGTTTACTCTTATTTAAACCATAAGGAAAAAAAAAAAAAGAATTACCCATTGTGCCGGATGCGTCTCCTCCACTATAGAAAGTGGCATGACCACCTTGCCAGCCTCCATAGTCACCAAAAGTGCTTTTAAGGGAAAGGATAAGAAGAAGAGAGATAGCAGAAAATGCTGGAATAGCCATTATTGTGAGAAGAAGAAGAGAAGAAGAAGAAGAAGTAGGCTAGCTATTGGTTTGTTTGGGAGGAGTAAGCTAGTTAGTATATGAGAGCTTACTTGCTTGCTGCTTAGCCAAGGCTTGTTTGCTTATTTATATAGGAAAATGGAGGGTAGTTAGTAGTTACTACTACTTAGGGACTAGTGAGTGGGGTCATGTGGTAGAAAGAGACAACTTGTGTAAGCATTTTGAGAAATTATGAAGGAGAAGAGATTAAAAGATTAGAGATTCATATATATATATATATATATATATTTTAAGCCCCACATCGGTGGGAAGTGGATGTGTGTGAGTATTTAAGTAGGTTATATGAGAATAGAGTGTGTGTGTGAGTATTTAAGTAGGTTATATGAGAATAAAAACTAACACCCGCGTTAGGAGTTTTGTCCATTCTTGTCTCTGAGCCAAAATATATATATATATATATTTATATAACGTGCAAGTGTTTTTGATCGGTTAGAGTACCAACTGCTTAATCTATGACCCCACTTGCCACATGCTTTCTTCAACCCTCCCTTCTATTGGATCCTCCTCCTCCATTAATTATATATATATATATTTAATAATTATATTCCCTTTGCATAAGAAAAATAAAACATGTGACATATCCCCCAATTCATCAACCCCATGACGAAATTCATCAAGTGAAAGCCATGTTTCTGACTGATTTATCTTCTGTGTGGTACAACTCAAACCAACCTAATTTTAATTGCCGTTAACCTAATTTTAATTGTCTATGAACTGGTTGAATGAAATGCTGTGAAAGTTATCCTAATTTACTCAAGGATATGATATGATATTTCTTGTTTATATTTCCAGGTTGTATCATTCACGGGCGAAAAGCAAGCAATATCTGGTTACAGCAAATTTCTTGAAGATGCATCCAAATCAGCGGTCCATGAAGGTACCACAGCTGGAGTGGGCTTTGGTGTAGTTATGTTTGTCTTTTTCAGTGCTTATGGTTTAGCTGTGTGGTTTGGCGCAAAGATGATACTTGAAAAAGGATATAACGGGGGTACAGTGATTAATGTGATTATTGCAATATTAACTGCTTCCATGTAAGTAACTTGAATCCTAAATTTTCTTTTACTGCTTATAAAGTTTAGAAGGGCCCTTTCTTTTTTATTCGAAGCATTGTTTTTGTTCAATTTATTGATGTAAATACATCTTTCCATATCAACAGGTCTCTTGGGCAGGCAACCCCTTGCTTGAGTGCTTTTGCTGCCGGTCAAGCAGCAGCTTATAAGATGTTCGAAACTATTAAGAGGAGGCCAGAGATAGATGCTTCTGATCCAAGTGGCAAAATACTAGAGGACATTAAAGGTGAAATTGAGTTGAGGGATGTTTATTTTAGTTATCCAGCCAGACCGGAGGAACTGATATTCAATGGGTTCTCTCTTCATATACCAAGTGGCACAACTGCAGCTTTAGTTGGACAGAGTGGAAGCGGAAAATCCACAGTTATTAGTTTGATTGAAAGATTCTATGATCCACAGGCGGGTGAAGTGCTTATTGATGGAATTAACCTCAAAGAATTTCAGCTTAAATGGATTAGAGGAAAAATTGGTCTCGTCAGCCAGGAGCCTGTATTGTTTTCGTCTAGCATTAAGGATAACATTGTCTATGGAAAGGATGGAGCAACAATTGAAGAGATAAGAGCTGCGGCTGAACTTGCAAATGCTGCTAAGTTTATTGATAAACTACCACAGGTCTTAACGTACATTACAACCACTTTTGCAATTTTAAATATATATTTTTATTCAATGATCTCGAAAATGTCTTAGCCTTAAGTTATTTTACAGGGATATGACACAATGGTTGGTGATCATGGAACTCAGCTATCTGGTGGACAAAAGCAACGCATTGCCATTGCAAGAGCAATTTTGAAAGATCCAAGAATCCTACTTCTAGATGAAGCGACAAGTGCACTGGATACTGAGTCTGAAAGGATAGTTCAAGAGGCTTTGGACAGGATCATGGTTAACCGAACTACTGTAATTGTAGCACATCGCTTGAGCACAGTGAGGAATGCTGATACGATTGCCGTCATTCATAGAGGGAAGATGGTTGAAAAAGGTGCCATACAATACTAGTCTAGCCATAGAATATTATTCTAATGGGTCAATGTTGATGGCTAATATTTTCATTGATTTCTACATCATCTTTGAGAATTATAGGTATATCTCACTATAACTTGTGCCTAATAATCAGGAACACATTCAGAGCTACTCAAGGATCCTGAAGGAGCCTACTCTCAACTTATACGCTTACAAGAAGTAAACAAAGAGTCAATAGAAACTACAGAGAGCCAAAACAAAAGTGAAATTTCCGTAGAGTCCTTCAGACAATCAAGTCAAAGGAGATCACTTCGAAGATCCATAAGTAGAGGATCATCTACAGGGAATAGCAGCCGCCACTCATTTTCAGTACCAATTGGTTTACCCACATTAGTTAACGTCCCTGATCCTGATTTTGAAAAATCAGAAGCAAGACGAAACTTGCCAGAAGTTCCCCTCAGCCGCCTTGCTTACCTCAACAAACCAGAGACTCCAGTGCTATTACTTGGATGTGTGGCTGCCGTAGTTAATGGTACAATACTTCCAGTATTTGGTTTGTTGATTTCCTCTGTTATCAAAACATTCTATGAACCAGCTCATGAGATGAAAAAGGATTCCAAGGTTTGGGCACTAATTTTTGTGGGCCTTGGTCTGGTATCTCTGGTGGCTCTCCCATCTCGAGCATACTTATTTTCTGTGGCTGGCTCTAAGTTGATCAAACGTATCAGACTAATGTGTTTTGAGAAGGTTGTGAACATGGAGGTTGGTTGGTTTGATGAGCCTGACCACTCAAGTGGTTCAATTGGTGCAAGGCTTTCAGCCGATGCTTCAACTGTGCGTGCCCTTGTTGGTGATACGTTAGGTCTATTGATTGGAAATGTAGCATCAGCATTGACAGGCTTGCTCATTGCCTTTATTGCTAGCTGGGAGTTAGCTTTAATTATTCTTGTCTTAGTTCCATTGATTGGGGTGAATGGATGGATTCAAATTAAATTCATGAAGGGATTCAGTGCAGATGCAAAGGTGAGTTAGCTTCTTTTTTTCTTTGAAAGCCACACATCTCTAGGTTATTTCCTATACAATTAATATGGTAATGCAAATTGATGCTACAGATGATGTACGAGGAAGCTAGCCAAGTTGCTAATGATGCAGTTGGAAGCATAAGAACAGTTGCTTCTTTCTGCGCTGAAGAGAAGGTAATGGAACTATACAGGAAAAAATGTGAGGGCCCCATGAAATCTGGAATACGAGAGGGCGTGATCAGTGGAATAGGATTTGGGTGCTCGTTTTTCTTACTCTTTAGCTTCTATGCGACAAGTTTTTATGCAGGAGCAAGACTTGTGGATGCTGGTAAAACGACATTCTCGGCTGTTTTCCGGGTACAATATCTTCAAACTTGGTCCAACTTATGTTGTTAACTTGGGGGGAAAAGCCTTAAAATAGTAACACATTCCAGCATTTATTCCTAATGTTGGTATTTTTGTTTTTTTGTAGGTTTTCTTCGCTTTGACTATGGCAACAATGGCAGTTTCCCAATCAAGCTCAATGGCTCCAGACTCTACTAAAGCCAAGTCAGCTACCGCTTCCATATTTGAAATTATTGATAGAAAGTCCAAGATAGATCCAAGTGATGAGTCTGGTACCAGGTTGGACAACGTTAAGGGAGAAATTGAGCTTCGTCATGTGAGCTTTAAGTATCCATCTAGACCAGATATCCAGATTTTTCGAGACCTCAACTTGGCTATTCATTCGGGCAAGGTAGAAAATTTTCCCCTTTTCTTTTCCAATAAACTAAAACTCATATTGATGAAACTAATGATTCCATCATTTTTTTCCTCTTTCAGACGGTGGCCCTCGTCGGTGAAAGTGGATGTGGGAAATCCACAGTGATTGCATTGTTACAAAGATTTTATGATCCTGATTCAGGTCTAATTACACTAGATGGAATAGAAATTCAAAAGTTTCATATTAAGTGGTTAAGGCAGCAGATGGGACTTGTAAGCCAAGAGCCAGTATTGTTTAATGACACCATCCGTGCCAATATTGCCTATGGAAAGGGAGGCGATGCATCTGAAACAGATATCATAAGCGCAGCAGAACTGGCCAATGCCCATAAATTCATTAGTGGCTTACAACAGGTAATTAAAATAATATATATAGTGAAATAGAGCTAATTTTTTAGTCTTGCCCTGCCTAGCTAGCTAGCAAAAAGTTTCAACAAACATTTTGTTCCATTTCCTATTGTAGGGTTATGATACAATAGTGGGAGAAAGAGGAATCCAATTATCTGGAGGGCAGAAGCAAAGGGTGGCTATTGCACGTGCTATAATTAAAAGTCCAAAGATATTATTGCTAGATGAGGCCACAAGTGCATTAGACGCAGAGTCAGAGAAAGTGGTTCAAGACGCATTAGACAAAGTGATGGTTAATAGAACTACTATAGTTGTGGCACATCGTTTATCAACAATAAAGAATGCCGATATGATTGCTGTGGTAAAAAATGGAGTTATAGTTGAAAAGGGAAAGCATGAGACGCTCATCAACATTGAAGGAGGATCTTATGCTTCTTTAGTCCAACTTCATACAAGTGCTTCAACTCTTTGATTAGGTAGTAGTAGTAGTACTGCTTGTCTTTTTTTTTCCCTTGTAATCATCTTTTTTTTATTATTGTAATAACTTTTTTCCTTTCTTGTAATCACTTTTTTTTATAAGAGCAATAAATTATCTTTTGGTTTTCATATAGCCAAGTTCTTCAATTTTTAAAAACTATGATGTAGTCTTATTCTTGCGACGGATGAATAAGAAAAAGTAATAAACAACAAAATTGCCTAACAATAGGTTGCTATAGAAATCGTGAGTCGTAGCGCTCAGAATTATTTTATCTTGTAGTATCTCCCTTTTCTGTTTTTTTTTTTTTTTTTAATTGTTAGACAATTATTTTGGTTTAAAAAATTTAACAGAGAACCTTATACAGTTATACTAATAATTATTTAAGAACAAATAATTATTTAATAAAAAAATTTCTCCAGTATATTATTCATTATTGAATAAATAATAAAATTCATTATTCAATTTTATTTTTATATTAGCCCAACGTAATGGAAAAAAATAATTATCCAACAAAGTTTGATAAATGGACAGGCAAAATAAATGGAGAAGATAAAATAATTATTCAAATTTATTTTTATATTTGTCCAACACCGTTTGATAAATAGTAGAGACAAAATAAAAACTAAATTTTCTTAAAGATTTTTATTTTATTATTTTTTGACAATTTTTTAACTAGAATGATATAAATAAAAAAGGCTCCTCAAAACATAAAGTGCAAGACTGCAAGTTGTGCCAACACTTATTCCCACCGTTAGACTGCAAGTTGATCCAATTTCACGATCTACAGCCTACTGTCCTCAAGAATAGCCCAGTAATCCTCTTAATAATTGATATCCTCCAACTTTGGCCAGAAAAAAAAAAAAAAAAAAAATTGATATCCTCCAACATTCTTTTCTGGGGGACACCCTTTTTTTCCCCCTTCTCTTGAGTTCTCTACAGTCTACACTGAACATTTTCCCCATTGTCATTACGCAACGCTCCTGCCAATACAATCTTATTCACAAGGAAATTATATAAATAAAATCAAATAATTCTATAGAAGTCTCAAAAAGTTTAAATGAAAACATTTGTACACATTACATGCTCATTTATGCTCAATTTGTGTAAATTTGCCATCCTGAAACAATGCCGGTTTGGACAAGACGATAGTGTACAAGAAATTACTCGCCATCATCACTTTCATCACTGTATGAAACAAGACCAGTTTGGGCAACTTCACTGTGCTTTGCAGCTTCACCATTCGATGACTCCACGGGTTCTGAAGATTTATACTTCTCAATATCAGGAGCAGTGGCTACTTTAGAAGCTTCTTCAACGTTTCCTTCATCTACTCGGGCTTTCTTAGCTTGGGGCTTCACTTTTATAATCATACCTAATGGGCAAGAAGCAGGATTTTTCTTTCCAGCAGACTTTTCTTCCTGCAATATAATAGCAAACATGGGAAATTTAGGAAACCACATATGTCGAACTGCTTATAGCCTTCAAAGATTTATATAAATAGAACTTCAAGAAAGGCAACATACAATAGGAATAACTCATCTAAGGGTATGTTTGGATTGAGGATTAAAGATGAGAAAGAGAGAAAATCTCTACCCTTGTTTCGAATGTTAAAAATTGAGGCGGGGGATAATGGAAGATTAATCCTCCATCATCCTACCCCTTTTATAAATTCAAAATACACAAAACAAGAGGTATTAGCGAAGATGTATCAACACTCAAACAAGAGGAAGAAATATGGAGAGTTAACCTCCTCTTCTCCTCCTAATTGTCAAGCATACCCTCAAGTGATTTTTGGGAATCAAGAGAAGGAAATGGAAGATATTGAATAAGAGAAAGGAGAGGAAGGGAATGTTAACACTTCAATCCCCTACCCTTTATTTGGATACTAACATTTTCCCTCAAATACTCCAATTTGTGATATCTTAAATTGGCAAAGGAGGAGGACAATGGAGGATAAAAAATTAATCCACTATTAGTTTTCCGTCCAATTTTCAACTTTTCAAACAACATGAAGATATCATCCTTTTCTTATTTTACCTTCCCTTCCCATTCATAACCTTGAATCCAAAAATACCAATGTCAAGTTAACAATTGAGGACAAGCACTTCAAAGTATCCAACTAAAGTCTTCCTTAAAGAGCCAAAGATATTGCAGGATCTTATTCAGCAGACACTCCTCAAGATTGACCCATTATGACAAAAGATGTTAAGATGTTTGATAGAGCCTTCCTTACCGTTTAACTCCGAATATTATATAAATCCCAATCTCTAATGAAAAATGGGCTATTACAGCAGAATCACAATAGAAAAGCGCGCATGAAACACAGAACAATCAACGCTAAGAACAATAAAACACTCCCATAAATAACAAGAATGACAGTAATATAAGGTTACCTAGCTTGAGAGAGGCTAGACTCTCTTCCAAACCACGTTCCTAATTTTTCCTCCCTTCACCTGAACTAAAACATACTGGTACCCATACAATCCTTATACTCTGTCACTACTGTCACGGGCTTTTCTGTCCTGGGCCAGACTACCACTTTTACAACTTACAGCACTTCTCTTTTCCTCTTTTATCTTCCTTTTATATTTCTTAGGTTCAGCAAGTCTAAAATTGTTATTGGAGAAGTTGAAATCAGGGACAACTAAGACATTATTTGTGGAAATGTAAACATTATAATACAATTAAAGTAGAAAAACTGAAAATTATTACATAAAATTCACTAAAATCAACCTGGACCATGGGACGATGGGCTGGTTCCTTGAGTTCATGAACAATGTTGGACTGGGATGCCACTGCTGCCTAAAAAGAAAACAAGTACAATGTAATTAGAAAAATCAGAGACCAGTTATTGGCAATACCAAGAGAAGATAAACTATTGTACGAAACAAAATATCTGAACAAAACAAGACATTGGCATGTTATTATAACTTAAAAAGACATTATTATCCTTCAATAATGTTGAAAACTTAACTTGAAAACTCCGGATTTGTTGGGCTTCATCATCTGCCACTTGACGTTCATATTCCCTCCTTGTCTGAGAGATGAAAAAAACACAAATACTCAAATTATAAAAGAAGCGTTGTCATTCAACTTCTGATCAACACTTTATTTGAACATTGCTATATTTATCTACAATGTAAGGTCATCAACCTTTTTCAAAGCTATGTACTATAATTGTTAGCACATAATTAAGTATAAAAGTGAAATATATATATATATAAATTTCGATAAGATCCCAAATGAAAGTCGCATCCATAAAAAGCTTTAAAACAAAACTACTTAAAAAAAGTGTATTACCATTTCCAAATTATCAAGAAACTCAGTCTCATCTTCATCTAAAGCTTTAGGTGGTCCTGTAATGAATAAGGAAGACTTTTGGAACAATCCAACAGCACAAAATGCTTCCATAAAGGGCAAGTAAACATGGCAGCCATCACAAGAGCAAAAATATGAATTGTAAACTATCTTCCAGAAGCTAGTTGTTCTAACTCCAAGCAGGATGAATGAGAAATAACCATAATATACTAAATACTGCTCCAATACTCACTATGTTTGAACCGTTCATTAAATTCTGCATCCCGCTTGTCCTTATTCTCCTTTAGAATCTGCAAAGTGAGGTAAAGAGAAACTGAAGTATACCACCAAGTTTAAGTCCGCAGAACCATTAGCAATGGATGCCACACAATTATAAAGGTTTAATCATAGAGAATAGACCCTCGCTGTAAAATTCACTCCACTATTTAGTGGAGTAATTATATTTTTCCAACCAACGCACATGCATTTCATCGAGCTGCATCATTCTCTCTCTTCTAGCTTTACCCCTTTTCATGTTCCATACTTACTAAAAAATTTTCAAGCTGATGCAGCAATTTAAGACCTTTCTCTTTGGGTTGGTCTGACCAAAGTTAAATTTGGCGAATAAACTAATCACAAAATCAATTCTTAACAAACTCTCATTTTGTCCTCAAGAGTCAAGACTACACTGCCATAACAAGAAAGAACGAATGCGTAAGGAGAGCTGACCTCGAAGAGTGGTCTATCCCTTTGAGCAGTGCCATCTTCAATTCGTTCACCCCTTGTTCTTTTAGATTCAACCAACTGTTTCAAAATAGTAATAATAACAATAAAGAAACAACCATTTAGATTAAGAACAGTCATACGTAATAAAACATTGACTTACAATTGATTCACAAATTCAAGAAAGATCACAAAAAAAAAAAACCATAACTATAGATTAGAGCAACTAGGTTTTCTTTAAGCTTGAGTGGCATTGAGGGGAAAATTTACTTGTTCTTCAGAGACGAAATTCATAAGCCTGATAGGACGCCCAGATTCTTCAGCCATTGTCCTCAATTCTTTCGACTAATTTGCGATTGCAGACAAAATTCCAGCACCTAAGAAAGATTATGCTTACAGAACCGATAGTAGTTCGTTGAACCGTATACCGCCAAATGCAGCCCTAGGTCAGCTATGTCTAACTCCAAAACTCGTAAATGCTTCGAATTTTCTTTTTTTCTTTTCTGGTAGGACTGCGAAATTTTTACTATGAGAAAACCTGTTTTTTGGTCATAAAATTGTTAGTGCACGATTTAGTTCTTGAATCGTATGAAAATAAAAATACAAATCAATCATTGAATTTTACGGTACGGTAAATCTTTTGGTCCCTGAATTGTAGAGAATACGAATAAGTCCTTGAATTTTACATTATCGTCAACTTTTTGGTCCCTGAATTGTAGGCAAATACGGATCAGTCCCCGAATTTTACACCACCGTCAACCTTTTGGTCCCTGAGCTGACTCATATTTTTCTATAATTCAAGGACTAAAAGGTTGACGGTAGTGTAAAATTTAGGGATTAATTTGTATTTTCCTACAATTCAGGGATTAAAAGGTTGACGGTGGTGTAAAATTCAAGGACTGGTTTGTATTTTCCTACAATTCAGAGACCAAAACGTTGACGATGGTGTGAAATTCAAGGACTGATTCGTACTTTTCTACAATTTAATGACTAAATTGTTGACTCAGTAACAATTTAGGGACCAAGAAATAGGTTATCTCTTTTTACTATCATTCATCCTTCAATTATTATCTATTTTAAATTATAAAGGTGATTTTAATTATGATTTTAAAGTTTTTTTTAACTATAAAAATTAAAATATTTTCTCATAAAATTCCGTTTTTTGGCCTGAAAGATTTTTTTTCATAAATAAAAGTGAGTTTATATCAGATTATTTACCTCATAAAAGATTATCATTCATAATCATTTATCCAATATTTCTCTATTAAAGAAATCAAGCCAAATCACTTTTCCATTATGACTAAAACAAATTTCTACATATATTTTTTTGCAAAGTCTTATTTTGATGAAACTTTTTGAAAACTTCAAAAATTAAAACGAAATGAAAAAAAAATTTAAGGATCAAAACAAAATTTTAAACAAACATTAAGAATTAAAATAGAACTTTAACAACCTTCATTCTTTAAAGGTAAGTATATTTATTCAATGTACCAAGAAAAGAAAGAATATTCTTTCTCAAAATTTAACATCATTTGTAATGCTGTTTCCAATATTTTTTTTTAGTTTTATAAATTATAACTAAAATTTTGATATTAATATTGTTATAATAGATTCTTTTTGTATTTAAATGATAAAATCAAAGACAATATTTAATAAAGGCAAAACACCATTTCGTGGCCCTAACGTTTGCGGTGATTTTCAGTTATGCCCCTAACGTTTCATTTGTGTCAATTGTGCCCCCAATGTGAAATGTTTGTTTCAATTATGCCTCCACCTTCGTTAGTGTACCGTTTTTCAGAACTTTTGAGCTTAAATTTGTGTTCGTTTCAGTTTGTTTTGATAAATGAGTTTATAGGTACTCATTTTCGGCTCCTAAGGATCATTTTGCACATGGAAATTTTGAGAAAAATGCTTCGTTTTGTTGCATTTCGTTTTGGTCCTTTTTAGGATTCATCGGGTCCGATTTTCTTCGGATTTGGGACTATTTTGAGCTTAATCTTTGAAATTGATCCAAGGAATCAAGTTTGTTATGTCCGAAAATTAAAACCCATATGAAAAGAAATCTGATCAAAACCGAGCTCAAATCGTGCGAAAATGATGTTTTTCTTTTTTGTGGATGATTGAAATTGGGGGCATAATTGAAACTAACGTTTCACATTGGGGGGCACAACTGACACAAATAAAATGTCGGGAATATAACTGAAAATCACCGCAAACGTTAGCGGCACGAAATGGTATTTTGCCTTTAATAAATTATGTAATGTATTTTAATGTGAAGCCTCCTCTCCTATGCCCTTGCTAGAATCTGGTGCATGGTTAGGGGCATTGTTTTGAAGTCACAATTTGGTGGCAAGGGTGCTTGTTACTTGCTAAAGTGCATTTTTAGTCCATAACTTTGACAAAAGTCTTAATTTGTTTGAAAACATCTCACCGTTTGTGTCAATCTGATTTCCATCTATTATCTGTCGTTAAATTTACTTTACCCATAATTGTTACGTCACCATTCCACTCAGCATGTTAAATCATCTTTAACGGCAAAAAATGGATGAAAATCAGTTTGGGACCAACGGTGGGACGTTTTCAGGAGTTATGGGACCAAAATTGCAGCAAAAAAAGTTATGGGACAAAATTGAGACCTTTTACAAAGTTATGGAACCAAAATTGCAACAAAAAAGGTTGTGGGACCAAATTGAGACCTTTGCCAAAGTTATGGGACCAAAAGTGCACTTTAACCTAATTTCTTTGAGTGTCTTGTTGGTTCAGAGTTCAGTTGGGCTTTGAACTAGAGTGGCCCACGTTTATGGGCCTAAAATTAATGAAGAAGAAAAGTTCGAACTTCCAAGCCTGTCTCATTTGTCTATTTTCTTTCCGTCCAAAAATAAAAAAACGTGTAAGCTTGTTAAACTTATTTTGTTTTTGGCCATATGTAAGCTTGTTAAACCTGTTCCCAAAGAGTAGCTATTTCTTTTTGCCGCCACAATTCACTGAGAATCGAGTTCATAGGGATTGGTTTTAATAATTTTATTGTCAATGGGAGATGGAAAATACCAATCTAGAGTCAGAAAATTCACACATATTTTACTATTGAAAGTTTTAAACAATGGTCAAATTGATAGCATCCTTGACACGTGCTAAATATTACGCTTAACTAAGAAAGTGGTCCTCCTCCAATTCCTTGATTTTTTTCCCTATTTTCTTTTCTCGAACTTTTCACTCATTAAACAATATCATCGTAATGGAGGGTTCTTATTTATCAATTGAATTTATCCTTTATTTGGCCTCTGTTTTTATCTTTTGGGTTGTTCTTTTATCGGACCAATATTGAAATATATAATAACTGTAGATTCAAAAACAAATTTCTGATCTCGAATATCTATTCTCTAAGATATAATAAGGAGAAGCAAGCCTCAAATCATGCCACATGGCTCCTACGTGGCATGGAGTCCACTGTCTAATCTGACATGGCTAATTCGTGTTTGTTACGTGGCTCCTATATGGCATCTTTGANACTAGTTATAACTAACACAACATAGAAGAAAATATGATTGGATTTTTTTACCATCCCTACGCCAAAAGAGTAATTGGCTTCTCAATTTTACATCAATCAAATGACAAAACATTATGGATCAATATAATGATCCATGCACCTCATACATTTATTTTATGACAAAACCCTATATGTACCAAAAATACTATTGCCTTTATTTCATTTGCTTGCTATATGTGTTAATGAAGGGTTGGGAAGGGAAATTTACTTTAAATTCCTCATTGCGCAGGTACCATGAATGTGGTGGATTAATCAGATTATCAGGATATATAAAAGAGTATAGAAGGGGGGAGGGGGGGTCCAATAGAAGTTATGTTTTATTTTGTCCAGTTATTATTTTATCTCAACTGACCTTCACTCCCATTAATTAATTATCGATTATTTTCTTCATGTTTCTATGTATTCTATATTAATTAGTACATTTGATGTTTAAAATCCCAACACCCAAAGTCATTTATACTGACTTGAAAAGGGGAATATACGTAAATCCCGTTTAAATAACAATATATAGTTATATACTAATTAAAAGACCATGATATAGATCTCGAAAGCATTATGCGTGGCATGTGACATATTCAACTCCCATGCCAATTCATTCAACGCTTACAGATTAGGCAAATTACAATAATTCCAAACTAGGGAACTAGCTAGTTCTTAACGTATGGATGGACCACTTGGTATTTATTTCTTAATTCTTAGGCCTCGTATTTGTTGATTTTTTTATGTTAACAGAGATCTAATCCTTAAAAGCCAAGGAATATATATCTTTTCGGTGATTAATAATTAAGAAGTACACTTGTTCACTGTTGTGTGAGTGTTCGTCCATTTTCTGTGAAGAAAATATCATAGAAACTCGCTCATATTCGTAAGCATGAAGTTCTATCGCTGTTTAATAATTTGTAGTTTAAACTTTAAAGAATTAAAAGGACAAAAAAAAGGAGTTTCAGGTAAAAATAACATCGTCAGTCCAAATTTCAGTTAAAACCAAATTGAAAAAAAAAAAAAAACTGATGGACTATTCCAAGATGTCAAATATTTTATGAAAAATGTTAAATAACTCCATCTGTCGATTCTTCAAATTAGACTTGGGACAAAAGCCTTTGGATACAAGATGGTTGATCCTTTATATCTTACCATAATATTTGACCCGGTTTTAAACTTAATGATATTGGATGTTGGAAAAGAAGTCTCGATCTCCTTTTTTTTTTTAACCGGTGAAATTTTTAAAAAATTGCAGGGATCAAAATAGAACAAAGAAAACTTTAGGGACCAAAATGAAATCTTGAGTAAACATTAGAGATCAAAATAGAGTTTTGACCTATATATAAAATGAAATGTGCACCCAACAAGTCATAACTAGAAGTCGTAAGGAAAGCCACTGACACATGTCCTCCAAACATTCACAATACACTAACATCATATAAACAAGGCCCTTCCTCAATGATAATCACAATGTATTTTTATTAATGATTACTTACGCGTGAATATATTGTCATGTTATATAAACCATGCATTTATAAGTTAAACAAAAGGATACAAGAGCTTCTCCGGTTTTAAAAAAGGAAAAGATATAGAATAAAATAGCTAGTTGCATATTTGAATGTTGTGATGTAACTGATGTAATTTTCCACTATATATATATGTATAACATAAAACCAAGCGTCAATCCTAGTCATCTGGGAGATAAGTGAAATAAAGAATATTTAGCTTTTAAAACTTTTATCAATTTTATATATATACTTCAGTGTAATTAAATGTCAATTAAACTCTGCATGAAACTAAATAATTTATCCAGATAGAAATAGACTCAAGAAAGCCTGTTTGCTAGAGTTTCCCAAAGCAGACGACGACGTTTCACATAATAAACTATAGGGATTTCCCGAGTAACTGACAACTGCACCTCTTTTTCGGTTGATTTCTTTGTTCCCCGAACAGAAGAGATGAAATTATTTTTTTTGTTTCAACTACTATAAATCATCAACTACTACAAGGAAAGAGATAGAGGGAGAGAGGGAGTGAGGGAGTAAACAAATTATTTTTTTTGTTTCAAATATAGAAACTTATTATATTTTAGTTATTGTATAAAAAATTCATTGAATTTTTAAAAATTATATATAAAAAAATCCATAAATTTTTTAACTCTTTTAGTATGATTTTTATTAAAAAAAATAAAATTTATTTTTAAAAGTGTAGGGATTTCTTTTGGTCAAACTACTAAAGTTGGAGAGGTTTTTTATAATTTAACTTTTTTTTTTAAAGGAAACAATTGTTTTTAAAGATATAAGCTTTGAGTAACTGAGATCCAAGATCGCTAAGAGACACTGAAAAAAAACACACTCTGTAAACTTGTTTCCTCACCCTCCAAAATCATTTTTGTTTCACTAAGCTTCTTCTGTTCGTTCATTTTCCGGTGACATTGTCACCTAGAAGAAGAAAGGAAGATCGAGAAAGAGAAGCAGATACAGTAAGAAAGAAAGGAGGGGTGAGGGTCCTACATATTGCTTAATATTCAAAGGGGCATCAACAGTCACTGTCAATGATTTTATTCGAGTCATATGTATGGTGGCTCTCTAAATGACCCATGCAATCATGATTGCATATTGCTGCTGAATTTGATCAAAAGCCCAACACCCTCCACTCATTCCTTCATCTTTTTAGGCTTTCATTTGAAGCAACATTTGCAGGTGTCTCACAAGATCGGCTAAGGTTCTTCTTGTGGCCGAAGGGAAAGCCGAAATCTTACTCATATGAGGAAACTTTCAACAGTGAGTTTTTTTTTTTAATTTTTTTTAATAAGTTTATCTTCTCTGTCCTTCTGATTTTCCACATTCTCTGTTAAAACAGAAAAATTGAAATTCATAAACAAGAACACTGGCTGATCATTCTGAGGTGGTACTGATGGTGATTGATTTTCTACGATTGGTGAACAGTTTAGCCAAATTTAGCTGATTTGAGCAGAATTTTAACTTGCCTGATCGTTTATACTATACTTGTGTCTGGGGCTATGAGTCGGATTTGATAGCTGTAAATTTCGTATCATTCATGTTTTGTAGCTAGTTTGTTTGTTAGTTTTTACTTTTCATTTGACATTGAAATGTTTTCATTTTCACTAAATATGGTCTTTTGCAATTGAACCAACATGGAAAGTGGAAACCGTGTTTCTGGGTCAAGAAATTTACAGCTCATTTTCACTTGGTGTGATCGTTTTTGTTTCAGCTGGTAGGTGTGGTTCTGGTACTTGCATTTTTCAGCTGTAGCCCATGGACAGTGTTGAGTGGCTCACTGTGCAAACTGACGAACTTTCAGGAAACTCGACCTCACAGTGTTAGTATCACTGAGTTTGGTGCAGTTGGAGATGGGACCACTCTCAACACAAAAGCATTTCAGAACGCTATCTTCTACTTGAATTCATTTGCAGACAAAGGTGGAGCCAAGCTTTTTGTGCCGGCCGGATGGTGGTTGACTGGTAGTTTTGATCTCATCAGCCATCTAACTTTGTGGTTAGATAAGGATGCAGTGATTCTTGGATCAACGGTAAGCCATGTTTGTGGCAGATAAGCCATATTCATAAACTTAACAAATAAGTCACTCCTCTTCTCTTTATTGTCTACAACGAATCTGAAGTACAAGTTGTTACTCCCATTATTTGTGGCAGTGTTCTTGATGGGAAACCTTGGAGGACTTATTCTAGGAAAAAGAAGAGAGTTATTACTTAGATATTTGCATTTGACTTCTTAGTATTTTGTTGGAAGTTGTTAGCTTTTATTATATTTTGGAACCAGACTTGATGATTAAAGATTAATATTCAGATTTTCTCTCACATCTCCCTCCCATTCTTTCTCCCTCATATTCTTCTATTCTACTGAGTTCTACATCAGTTCTGTTTCAATGAATAAACATGTGTTAATTTTGTTAAGCATAATTGCACATCCTGCTTGTTACAGAACTCCGAAGATTGGCCGGTTGTTGATCCTCTGCCATCATATGGCCGAGGAAGGGAGTTTCCGGGTGGAAGGCATAGAAGCTTAATTTATGGATGCAATTTGACTGATGTTGTCATCACAGGTAAGTAATGTTCAACAAAGAATTGTCCTCCATGTGTATTTTATATGCGTACACATGGTTTATTGATATTATCAGTGTCTCAATGAAGGTAATAATGGAACTATAGATGGCCAAGGCAATATCTGGTGGAGCAAATTTTGGAGCAAAACCCTGGATTATACACGTCCCCATTTGGTCGAGTTCATGAATTCAACCAGGATTCTTATTTCAAATCTAACCTTTTTGAATTCACCATATTGGACAATTCACCCAGTATATTGCAGGTTGGTCCCCTATAGAAGGATTGAGTTTATGTTTTCTTCCTTATTTGCTGAACTTCCAGTGCTTCATTTCCATTTTATAACTGTCCAAACGTGAAGCTTTGATGATTAAGGGGAGACCTGAGACTCTGTTTTTGTGCATGAACAGCCATGTCACAGTTCAGAATGTCACTATCCTTGCTCCATTTAATTCACCAAACACAGATGGTATTGATCCAGGTGATTTTTCTGCTATTGTTTTTTTTTTTGAATATTCTTGGCAATTGGCATGTGATTGATGCAGTTCTAGCGTGCATTAGTAGTATCATTATTTTGAAGGGAATTGTTTGATTCAAAAGAAGACAGAAAATTCCAAATTTTCGCATTATGACATGAAAAAAATAAGAAAATCTCCAGTTATAGAGCAACCTATTTCTTGAAGTACATATCCTACTTTCTAACTTGGTTGTTTGAAGACTTTATGGAAAAAGGGTGAGATGTTCATAAAGCAAAACTTAAAATAGTGTCAATATCCTAAATGTCTTTGTCGTTCCAAAGATTCATCGGATTCTCATGCATTCCTTTTTTAATGTATCCAGACTCTTCTGATAATGTATGCATTGAAGACTGTTATATTAGCACTGGTGATGATCTGGTTGCCATCAAAAGTGGGTGGGATGAGTATGGAATTTCGTTCGGTCGTCCCAGCACAAACATTATCATCCACAGACTCATAGGCAAAAGTCCAACAAGTGCAGGAATTACTATAGGAAGTGAGATGTCTGGAGGTGTATCAGAAGTTCATGCAGAAAATATTCAATTCTTCGATTCATCCAATGCAATCAGAATAAGTACGTCTCCTGGCAGGGGTGGTTATGTCAGAAACGTCTATATCTCCAACATGACCTTGGCTAATGTAGATGTTGCTATTCGGTTCACAGGCTTACATGGTGATCATCCAGACAACTATTATGATCTTAATGCTCTACCAATAATAGAAAGGATTACTATCAAGGATGTGATAGGAAAAAGTATCAAACGTGCTGGTCTTATAGAGGGTATCAATGGGGACAGCTTTATGAAGATTTGCTTATTAAACATTACTCTTGATGTGAACACCAGCATTCCATGGAACTGCTCTTATGTTCAAGGATACTCTGACTTGGTTTCACCTGAAACTTGCAACCCTCTTAATGATAAAATATTCCCTGACCATCGGTCGGATTGTTATTTTTTATCAAATCACTTGTGGCATTCGAATAATCAAAACAGAAGTGCTTGGTTGATGTCTTGGTAAAATAAGGACTTATACAGCATTTGATTTCAGAGTTCTCATAGAGGGTGAATTTGTTTGGTACCTCCTTAACAGCTGAAATTTCACTTGACATTAGCAGATTAGAGGTCAGTTGAATTACTGATCTGATCTATCTATGGTGGTCCTTTTTGCAGAATGATACCCAGGCATAATTTTTTACTGTAACTTGTGTGCAGCAAGAAATAATTGAGTGACTCATCATCAGATATAGGAGTTTAAATGATTTTGTGCTTTGCTTTTGTTGCTACAGTGGCTTCGGAAAAAGACAACCGAATTTTTTTTTCATTGATTTTACTGTATAAGGGAAGGAAACATATCTTTGCCTGTTGAAAGAGCTTAGATATGGTTCTTGGCATCAAGTGATTCATAGATATATGCGCTTTAATGTGTTCCATGTATAAATAGTCATAACAACACCCCATGTTAAATAGAGATGAACCAAATGAAGTAACAAAGCATGAACATATCAATAAATATTTCTCTAAGGTTGAGAATCAAAATTTTTATACACATTGCCTATTTTGGGGATGGTTCACTTCCATCTTTGCTTATAACTGAACTCAAAACCTGCCTTGAAATATGACTTTCTAGCTCCCTAGACACACCAGTTACCTTCAAGTCAAAACTGCTTCTGTATTTATGTTTTGGGGATGCCAGTATGCTAGAAATTGTTGTTGGTGAGCCAGAAAATCTCCTTCTAGTGCTTGTAAATCTTCCTGGTGACCCAGATCTCACATTGCCCACATTTTTATCTGCGTTCATCAATGGTCCAAATTTTGTCTCTAGTGGTAGAGGTTTCAATAAATTATCTTCCCCTGTTGGCTTTTCCTTCATAGCTTTCTCTTTTGTCAACTTTATGAGTTTCCATGGGTTAATACTTACATGGAACTTTTGCTTCCTGACGAAGGGGGAGGGAGGCTCACTTTGTCCTTCAATCCTAATAGACAACCTAGTTGAACTCTGAAACTCAACACAAATCATCCTTTTTAGATGAACTCAGGATGACAGCGTAAAATGATGATACACTCTAATGCAATCAATATAATTCTCACCTGGTTTGCCCTCTGACTTTTGCATAGAAACTTTGACGCAAGTGTTGGTTTTTCAGTTGAGTCAAAATCCTCGCTTTCATCAGAAGTGAAATCAGAATCATCGGATGAATCCAATTCCATGGCCTGGGTTTCCTCTTTCATTGCTAGGATGTAATCATAAGTTCTCATTCCCTGCAGTAATGAGCACCATGACTCAAGGCTCAATAGGCGATGAGCATATTCTATTAAAAGAATGATAGAAAAATGAAATGCAACCACCTTTCGTATCAGAACCACATGAAAAAGGAAAAGTTGTCCTAGTGCTGCTGAACTATAAGTTGTCAATAAAACCAGCAAAACCTGAACCATCCCAAGAAGTTCAAAACAAATCATTGGTTATGTCATATCTAATATACAAGTCTGACATAGAATACAGAAAATGCATGAATTAGAATTCAGATAAATTATTACACATATAGCAGCAAGAAATCCTCTTGGAAACTCTACAAAAAGCTTCCTCTCAAGCTCCTCTTCAATTCCTTTTTTATCTGCAAAGCACCTAATAAATATAGCTATTGCAGTTCCTTCTTCGATAATAAGCTGTAGATGTAATTAACAGGCAGCGTGAGGACATAGAACAGACGCAATTAACATAATTAAAAGAGATAGTACTAATACTGACCATTAACAGCGTGAAAATCATTAGAAGAAAGAATGTTGCGTAGTTCTTTTTCCCAACACAGTTATTTAACCACTGAAACAAAAACAAACCAAATATTGATTTACAGTCAACCAGAGCAGACCTTCCTTCAAACAAATTAATAAAAAGATTTAGATTAGTCTAATTAATACTAACCCTGCAATGATAATCAAACCCTTCAACGCAACGATTACAGGTTCTGCAATGCTTACTATGCTTTTTCACCTGATTCAAATAGTATTAATAGAGTTAGAAAATTTTCTGTCAAATTAATTAATATACAAAGATCAGGTCACTGGAAAACCTCAAAGTCACAAAGGGGGCAAAATGAAATATCATCCTCTTTTAGATTGGGGATAAGAGCATCATCATCTTTCATGATCAGGGGAAATGGAAGCAAAGGCTCAATTTGGGTGTTAGTCTTCCACGGATCCAGATACTTCCTCTTGATGAAAGTCCTAAGCATCTTCCTTTCTAGCCTTCTGAAAAATCTCACGATAATTTGGCCAAGAAGAAACTCATAATTTAACTTGTTGACAATTACATCAGACTTGGCTTTTCTCTTCTTCCGAATGCTGGTTTTGTCTGTTGGATCAATGGCAGTACATCTAATGAATAGAAACATAACCGAGATTGCCTGCGTAGAAATTCACTAGAAATATGAATCTTTGTAAATTATAACAAAAGGGTGATTAAAAAGAATGCCACATTGAGTTTAGCTCGATGAATTACCACAAAAGAATATATCGTGGTCACTATAATCTCTGCAATTCTGTTTCCAAGAAATAAACCAAGCAAAACATAGAAGGCCACGACCAGAATAGTGTAAACTGCCATTCCCACAAACTGCCATATTTCCAATCACATATAATACTGATTCAGTATTTACGCTATATGTAATAATATCTGAGGAATGCCATGATCGAGATTCAAGTGTAGATCTTAAAAGAGAAAACAATGGATGGATTAAGGTACCTGTAAAGCTTGTAGAGGACGTTGCCAGCCATGGCGTCTCATGGTCTATGAATCCGAAAGGGTTTGAGATTCAATCTCAAGTCTCAACGGTCGACTCGACAGTTTAGTTAGAGTTTTCAAAATTGAACTTTTTGTGACCTTATTAGCTTACTAGAGGCAAGGATGGAATTTGTGGGACCCACAAAAAAGTCTCAGTTCACAAACACTCTTCATTGATTTGTGTGCGTGAAGTATGTGTTACAGTTTGACGCGCTAGGTGGACCCAAATGCGCTCTCCTTTTTGTTTTTTTCGAGGTCAGAAGACCAAGATTCTCTTTTTTTTTTTTTGTGTGGGGTAAAGATTGTTTCTAACGTAACTAACCCAAGTCCATTGGACCTTTATCAGTTAGAAGGCATGGCGAATGTCATACATCATGGATAACGCTCTGGCCCAAACATAAAAAGACTAGACTTATCTATTTTTTTTTCACATTCTTATTATAAGATTAATGTGATCCTCAGGCCAAAAAAAAAAAAAAAATTAACGTGATCCGGCTTTCCTGTCTGAAAAGTTGAGTTATGTTCCCTCACGTCGTATTCTTCACTTTGGGGATCTGCAAACTTGGATGTTCGCAATTAATATAACTTGTGATCCCAAGCGACCTTGGGTCGCCATGGAAGCACACAAGTGATTCTGATTATGATTATGAATATGATATCCCGTACTACTTGAACTCGAACCTGCTAGAAGAGGGTGGTTGTGATTTCCTTCGTACGTTGTTATCACCACTGCCTTTGCACCTGTTCCATACGTATACGTTCCACAATCATATATATAATTTAATGCATCTGAATACCACATTAATAAAATTAACTAACCTGCTTCCCAACTGGGCATCCCACCGCCATAGTGCAACGATAATAACCACCAGGACTCGGGTTTCCTGAGACTAACCTGACGAGCCACTTGTTGGATTCTTCTAATAATAACTTGGACCACGATGATCCCAGCCTCTGACTCTGATGATGATGAGCATCGGGACAAGCTCGCTTTCCAAGAGGTGTAGTCAAATGATGCTCATCATGTTGCTTTGACATTACATATATATGAACTTCTATAAATAAAAAAATAAAGTTTCGCAGAAAAGGTTGACGTTTATCTCATGATGATATACTCACCATTAACTTGATAATTTTGACTTGTAGCAAGCTAATTTGATATTTTTCTTGCACATAATTAGTATATTTTTCTGATTTCTTAATTATGAAATTATACCTTCCCCTCTTTTATTCAGATTATGAAGTCTCTTGACTGGTATATATATACACCGGTACCAAATCTCCTAGCTAATAATGTAGAGGAGTTCGGTGATTTGATCATAAAAATACCCCATGATAATTAATAACCTGTTTAGTTTAATTTATCGACGACGAGATGCAGTTCTATTAATTAGTTGCTTCTGTTTTGGGGAAGTATATAATTTTTTCTTTTTGTCTTTTACCTTTTTCTTTGCTGAATCAGTGTATAACTTGTTGGGGTTCTTTTCTTTTTTCAAAGTCTCACATTGGTCAAGTTAGAAAAGTTGAGTGGGTGAGGAAGCTATAAATAGAGAGGGCTTTTCACCTTAAGAGGCACCACAACTTACATAGAAATCCTAATGGGTGTATTGGGGTTTGGGTAGTTGTGAGTCATTTTTGAGAGAGGGTTTGCAATTTTCTCCAGTCAAAAATTGTATTGAGGAGGGTTTGTAATTTTGTTCGTGCAAAAATTACAAATAGTGAAGTTTGTCCTAGAGGGGGCTGTGGAGTAGGTCTTGAGGCACCGAACCACGTTAAAGATTTGTGTTCGTTTCTCCGTTTTCTTTTCCTTTATTTCTTGTGTGGGTTGCGCTTCCGCCCAACAAGTGGTATCAGAGCTGAGGTTGAAGTCCAGGGAGGAAGAAGGGAGAGGAAGGAGCAAGTGGGTCAGCCAGTCAGCAGAAGGTTCCGGCACTGCAACATCAAGAGAGGTTGGTTCAGTCTAGCTTTTGATTTTAATTCCAATTTTGAAGTTAGTTTTCTGGAATTTGGAGTGGTTGTCTGTTAGACTGTTTGTGGTTGTTGGTTGCTTGTGGTGCTGGTTATTGGCTGTCTGTTTTGTGGTGTTGGTTATTGGTTGTCTGTTGGTATGATGATGACCGTGAGGTTTTAAAGTTCCGTTATTTGATGGGAGAGCGGACTTTATGTTGTGGCAATGCATGATTTAGGACTATTTGGTTGGAGGGTTTGAATATGCAGTGTATGATGGGTAATGGAGAGGGATATGTGTGTGCAACGAGGAGAGGTTGTGCAAGTGATGAGATGTTACGTTGGCAACGAAGAGGTGCTGCACAAGCAAGAAGAGATGTCATGCAGGTGAAGAGATACCGTGCTGACGAAGCTATGCAAGCGACGAGGAGATGCCACGTACGTGATGAGAGGATACTGTGTTGGTGACGAGGAGATGCTACACAAGCAAGAAGAGATGTCATGCAGGTGAAGAGATGCCGTGTTGACGATGATGTGCAAGCGACGATGAGATGCCACACAGTTTATTTGAGGGAGGACTAGAGTGTTCTCCGAGAATAGATGAAGATCAGAAAAGCTGAGAATGTAGAGAGGTCAATTTTTCTGATAGAGTTTGATTATGTGAGACTTTGAACAAAGGGAGGATTTGTTGGGGTTCTTTTGTTTTTTCAAAGTCCCACATTGGTCAAGTTAAAAAAGTTGAGTGGGTGAGGAAGCTATAAATAGAGAGGGCTTTTCACCTTAAGAGGCACCACAATTTACCTAGGTTAATTAAAGTTAATAAAAGTGGCTCACTTCTCCATTTTCAAACGTTAGTTGCTTTTTTATTTTTGTTTTTTTTTTAAAGCTAGTAGTAGGTGAGTGCCGCAAATCTGCAATCAATGAAGTGGCTGTGTAACTTTGTTGATTGAAGGTGTCCTATATAACTGGGAAGGCACCACGCTACTACTTTAACATGTTGGTCCATGCATAAGAGTAGGACCATGGCTGTATTTTTCCGAAATAGATTTAGATTACAATTTATTATCTTGATTTTAATTTCAAGATTCTCGATAAAACAAAATATATAAATAATTTTTTCTGTAAAAAGCTGATTATGAAGTGTTACGTTAGTTTTTTTTGAAAAATGACATGTTTAATTGTTTATATTTCAGTACTAAAAAAATCTAATAGCAAAGATATACTAATTATATATATCTAAGCTTTATCTAATATATTTTCTTTTTGCCGTGGAACAAAATCTGTACGAAATTGAGCACTTGTTGTGGCAGCCTATGACCGCGGTTTAATGTGCTGGGCCTTTCTCCATTTTGTCAATTGGGCCCATTTATCCAATATTTTTCCACTTTTTGACTTACCCAGCAAAACTAAGTACCACACTTGACCAAATAAAGAAAGATCCCAACGTGATGTGCTCCACTTTTTCATACACTCCTTCTAAGACCAAGGGTTTTGACCCCATAAATATGTATTCCAAGGGCTCATAAATAACTTATTGATTTTTTTTGGAGTTATTTGAATAGATTTAAATATATTTGTGTACATGTTTTTATTCGAAATTAAAGTTGAGTAGTTCTGATAAAAACTAAAAAAAGAAAAGAAATAAAGAATAAAAGGGTTTTATTTTTATTGTTTTGCTTTGTGTAAGGACAAGGCACGAGGCCCAAAAGTAAGAATAAGGTAACTCTTGCGAAAGTGGCCCAAATGAGTAAGCTTCTTGTTGTTTTTGTTATTCTTTTAATAATTTATCATTTATCCAAAGTGATTGAGCTTAATAGAGTGTTTTTTTTTAATGGAAGCTTAGAGTGTTACGAGTTAAGACAATTGAGGGAGCGTCCGCAATGTCAGTGATGAGAAGCAGTGAATTAAAATTTTACTCCAACAAAAAAGGGTAAAGACAGTTGAGGAGAAAATTTTTTATTTTCTTCAAATTGAGAACAAAGTGCTTCTGTGCTATATATTATATTCACAATCTATAGGACAAAACTGGAAGGAGGCACCATCTTATATAATACACAAATTTAACACCCAAATGCGTCTACCCTGGTGATCTTCAATCTCTTTACAGTGGATAAGAACATCCTACACAAATTAAACACGAGCAAACTCATGAGCCATTATATTTAATGGTCACACACACACACACACACACATATATATATATATATATATATAAAGAGAGAGAGAGAGAGAGAGAGAGANAGAGAGAGAGAGAGAGAGAGAGAGAGAGAAATTAAGTACTTACTCCCAAGGAATATCCCCAACCATGATCAAGTCACCTTCTTCATCTTCGTATGTTAGCACGTGCACCCTTCTCTCTGCAGCTTGGAGTAGTACTCCCTCTATCTCTGTCCCCACTGTTCACAACACAAATCACATACATATGTATTCTGTTCGTTATTTTCACTGGAAACCAAGTAAAGAAAAAATCAAAGTTGAAGAAGAATGAAGATAGAGGAGCAATACTAATTACTAATTAGTGACTTAACAGAGAATGGTAGTGTCAAACATGTGCTCAAGCGTCTTTACTAGATCGCTGTACCCATCATGAGCTAATACATCCAGTTTTCTGCCAATTGGAATGCCTTCCATGTACACCTTTACAAACAAGCTGCAATGTACACGATTATTGATATATATATATATATGTATGATGTTGAAGAATGAAGATCCATATATATATACAAACATATATACCTTGAAATAGGATGATGAGTGGGCGGTGATATGCTTAGTCCAAGCCTAAGATCAGCATGAAGGTGTTTGAAAGAAGACGCGGTTGAGTTAGTATTATTGCTGCTGCTGCTGATAGATAAGGAGGAGGAACGAGAGTGTTTACCCATTATTAATTATTATTGTAATTACATACACGAGTATATATGTGACACACCTTAATTAAGCCGCCACACCTTAAACCTTAAATAAACAGAGAGATTATATGATGATCGAAGAACAAGAGCCTCATCAGCCTCAGTTTCCTGTTCCCTTCTTATTCTCTTTTTCCCATGTAATTGCCACACCTTAACTTGTTCTCACGCTACCCGACAGCTTTACACCTGTCGACTATACAACAACTTAGCTCTAATTCCCAACATGTTTTTCTTTCATTTCAAACTTATTAGCTCGAGGCAATTAATACACATAATTTTTAATTTGTGGGAAACACAGGACAATAAGTTGACACTCAGACAGTTACTATAGACAGACTTCATTATAGACTATAGACAAATTAAAGCATGTAGGATTGTAATTAATACTGGGTGATATGTATATGTAGTATGCAATTCACTAAGGAAATGGATGTAGACTGTCGTCAAAATTCATGGGTGGGACAAAAGGACATTGATGTATGAATTCTTTGTACACAGTTAATTTCTATATATAATCAATGTTCAATGTACATAATCATTTAATCATCGTGTCGCTCATTGGGGAACCTTAGTTAGTTAATTAACGGGATAGCTGAATGTATATATATATAATATTATATATATAAGTCATTGGTATTAGTGAGGTTATTACAAATGCTTCTGTAAACGAAGAGAAACATATTGATATACTCTCTTCTGCTCTTTGAAACAGAAAACTTGTATAAATTTGTGGCCACTTCATCAGTTTTTTTTTTTTTTTTTTTTTTCTGATACAAACTTCATCAGGTAAGTAAATTAGGGAAGAGGCAGGTGTCCCGATTCATGAATATAATCTAAAACAACATTTCCTTTTCTTTATAATGTTTGGTATATGATCATCATCTTTGTTGTGCATGAGTAATTCTAATATTGGTTAATTGGGGATTAATATAATGAATAAAAAACCGGCATGATTTCAATCCTGCGAACATGACAAGTGTAAATGTTGAATTAACTTTTGAATGATAAAATGACAGCCGAGCTCCTGCTTTGGAAACATAACTACGTGTTACTATTGCGATTTTTTAGTTATTAACTTTTTTTTTTCCCAACATTTTTTAGTTAATAATTTATTATGGTTACTTTTGTGAATTATATTATGATCAAGGTATTAAATTTGGTTAATACGATCTTAATTTCACTCAGATGATTTGAATTAAGCACACATTAACTTATAATGTAAGTAAAGTTTTAATCTCGAATTTTTTAAATTCATCACCACAAGATGCTCTATTGATTTTATATTTTAATTTACATTCATGATTTTCTTCTTCCACTCGCCATCTGTCGGACTCTCGCTCCCACGTGTACATCTCACGTGTCACCTATTGAATCCGGTATCCACATGTATGTTGGGTTGCATCTACTTAAAGAAATGGCAAATGACAAAGCATAATGAATATGAATTATATATATTTATTGAGAAGGAATGAATTGGAAGAAAGAATAAAGAATGGTAAAATGTTCCCCAATAGCCCGACCATAAGGTTGGTTCACTTACTTTGATTAGACGTCGATGTAGCGTTTTGGTCTCTCAGACTCCAACATATTATTTGTAGGTCGAACCTTGCATATCCAGTGTTACCCGCATCTTCATTGTTAATTATGTCTTGCAAACTGCAATAAAAATACCAAACCCTTCAATTTTTTCCTCATTATTGTCCTTCTACCTGCTTGTTTTTCATTGCTTGCCATCTCCCACGTCATTCTTCTCTATCTCTCTCCAATTTTAGTGTTTCCATTATGACATACGTTAATCACTTTAATTGATCTTCATCTTCTTTTACAGCATATATATATACTTATTTTATATTGTCACATGCTAGCTATATGTAAATTTGAGATACATCAGAGTTCAATATTAAAATTTCGATAAAAAAAAAGAGTTTAATATGAAAATATTTATGAGACGTACTTAAATAAATATCACATGTTATTGAATAATATTTTATATACAAGTTGACATTATAGATTATCAAAATACTCGTATTCAATAAAAACTTATAAATTTTATCTTATAAGTCTAACCTCAACAAGTTTGAATTTAGATATTGTAATATTCTACCCATTAGGGTGTTCAAGGTTTGGGTTATGTTGAGTTTTGGACAAGTTAACTTAGATTCATTATTCTATTTAGTTAAATCAAATTAAAAGAAAATAGTTAAGTCACTCAAATAAAAAAGTAGCGAGTTAGTTTGGGTGGGTTGACGGGTTGACCCATCCCATTTTTTAAATTTTATATGTATTTTTAAAAAATCTGGTCCCCTTTAAATTTTTTTCTGCAATTTGGTCCTTTAAGTTTTTTTTATGGACTAAATTGAGAATAGAAATTTATGAATTGACTAAATTGTAAAAATAATATTATTTGAGATATTAAAATATAATTTTAAATAAATAAAAAATTAATTATATTTTTGCAGACAACAAGTTAAGTTGGGTTGAACAAGCTCAAAATCTTAAAATCTATAGTCCAACTCAAATCACACCGGACTAAAGTTTTTGAACCAAAATTAATGTACTAGTCTAATTTAAACTAACCAGAGTTGAATGGTTTTGATGACTAATTCCATTAATGGACCATACTACCCATATCCTAGTTAAGTATGGAATCTATTACATTCTTTTAGTTATAAATTTTAAAACCTGGTAAAGCATCTTAAGACTTAAGAGACTTTAATTGTGCGTTACACAAGTCGGTCGAATTAAATTTAATTAAAATGAAGTTCGAAGGATCAATTATTCAACTAAAAAAATCCGATGGTTTTGACACACTACAATCTACATGCTTTGATGTTGTGAAAACTTGATTAACGAAATCATTTATATTTTATTAGTTCGAAAGTGATATTTTCTATTTTTTATTTGTATTGTCATTTTTAAATTTTGAAAACATAAATTAAATATTATTTTAATAAATGAGAATTCTAACTTAAATAATCAAGTCCCAACTCTTCATAATCATTTTATAATCTTACACCTAGTTTGTCATAGGTTTTCAGATTTAAGTTGATTCGACCCTAATGAAATATAATAAATAAAAAGAATTAGAGAAATAAAGAGAGAGTAGATTTTCCTACATAATTTATATGTGGTATTTAACTTTTTATGATAGAGTTTCCGAGGAGTAATTTGGTTATTTGGTCAGATGAATATTTTCTTTTTCCATATATTCATTAGGTTCTTTTTATTTCATATTTTCATTGGCCTGAGACTTTTTTTGGGCCAAATATTAGCCATTAGGTTCTACATTATTTTTTAGTTCCTCCAAAAAAAAATTGTCAAGGTTAGTTCAAAAGCAGGGGCATTTTCGTCAACAAGGCGAAATGCGCAAAGTGTTCTCCGAAGTCGGTTGGGCTTTCCCGCCTTCTTTCTTTTCAACTTTTCGGCAAAATTTTCGCGATCAAGGAAATCAATTACTCCATTCACATTCGTTCATCGTCGCTCCACTAAGTCCTGCCTCTTGCTGCCTCTGACGCTGCTTTTCGCTTTACCGTCGTTTATTTGACTCAGATTTTATCTAATTTTCGACAATGGAGGTTTCTGTAAGTGATTTCTTCTTTTAACCCAATTTCTCGTAAATCTCGCCCATATAACTCGATATTCATCCGGAGTTTTTCTTTGTCTATGTAATTTTAGATCAGACGCATGTTGTCGTCGGGGTCGTACCGATTGTTATAATTAAATATTGCTCAGTCTTATTTTCTCTGCGTTGTTCCTGCATTTTTGGATGTTTGTTCTTCGAGCATTTGATTTCAGGTGCTTGATCGCAAGTATCAAATGTTAAGATGTTTAGGGTACCTTCCTTTTCATTTTCTTGTTTTTGAGTTTTGATCAGGATTAGTCCCTACGAATACCCTTACGTATTTTTCTTTTTAAGTAGGTGAATTATCATTTACTCTCTGTTTGCTGTTGAAAACTCTGCTTGATTAGTCCCTTGGGGAGATGCCTACATTTATACTCACCTAAATGGAGGCTTTTCCCCCTTTTGGCTGCGAATAAGTGTTTACTTATTGATCTCTGCAATCCATGCTGTTCTGGTAAATCATGGAATATCTGCTTGAGAATCATCCCGGCTCGAATGCATTTTATTTAAATTTTGGTGAGGGGTTCAATTGCCATTTAAAGGTACATAACATTTGTAAGACAAGACAATAAGCTGAAATAGGTTTTATATTCCAATGTCTTCCTTTGTTATACTACTGGTTATGATCAAAATTGTCATTTGAATCAGTGAGTTTCAGTAATTTAACCCTTGAGGAAGAATAAAAGTGAATATTCATGGATTTGAACTATATATTCAGGAGAAAACAAATGACCGTAGGAGCTTTGGAAGCAACATCCAGCCATCTAGCCAATCAAGGAAAATGTCCATAGGACTTATGGCAGATTGTGCAGCTAACACAAGAAATGGAGCCATGAAAGGAGAAAGGGCTATCATGCCAAATACAAAGAAGGTAGTATCCAATGGGGGAAATTTCGTAGGAGAAGAAAGAAAGGTTGAAGGAGTGAGGGCTTCCTTTAATATGAAGCAAATTGGATTACCAGAAGAGGCAAAGTGTTCTCGGACCACTAAATCCGTTTTCCAAATAGGAACCGATGGAATAGAGTGTGCACCGCAGCTTTTCTCAAATCAGACAACAAATTCTCATCCCAGTAGTAACCAGAAGAAGCTTAATGCGACCGTCTACAAAAGGAAGGGAAAGAAGGACGAGATCCCCGAAAGGATAGAAAATTTAACATTCAAGACTTCACAGGAAGTCTTCGAGTCTGACAAGACCAAGCTAGAAAACAAGAGAAATATGACCGAAAACAGAACTGAAAATTTGAGGATGAAGCTCTGTCAAATATTGGGGACCACGTCTTCCCCCAAGACTCATCATTCAGGTTCTCAGACTTGTAACATGGATGAGGAACGATTGCCACCCGAGCAGCGTTCTGATCAGAAGGATGATAAATTTAATAATATCAAACAGAGTCACGATACTATAGAAACTGATCATACTAATGGGAGGCCAGTAACTCGTTCTTGGAACCGAAAGAGATCGTCGGCCAAAATGCAGCCATTGAAATGTAAAAGTGACTCCAGAGACAAAGGGAAGCATCAAGTTAAAAATATCCTCTCTTTTGATGAAAGACGGACTGGGAGTCGAAGTTGTCCAGATGATGATCCCTCGATGTCATTAAGGGATAAGAGTCATAGAAAGAACTTTGTTGGCGGTCCACGTAAGATATGCTTCCCTGAAAATGATGAAGCAGGTAAACTACGTCAAAAAACTGTGAAGACTGATATAACACCGCCTGATGAGGGAAGATTTTCACTTGGGAACAAAACAGGAGGTTCTCGTTGTTTATACGATCATCAGAAAGAGAGCCTTCAGACACAGAAAATTATTCAAGAACAAGAATCCCACCAGTCACCGATCATAAAGAAGGGAGATCAGCACCGAGAACTCGAGGATTCTGAAAATGGAAACCAACGAAAAGATATAGATACAGTAACAGAGAATGTTGCGGGTCCCCAAATTAGTTTTCAAAGTCCTACATTTGGACATGAGACGCCAACTTTAAGTTCTACACCTAGCTCAACGCCAAAAAAGGACCAAAAAGTCAGTATTGTTAGCAGTCCGGAATCAACTGACACCGAAAGAAGATTTCATCCGGGAACTATTCATAATTTGAGGATTTCCAAGATTTTTGATCTAGGCAATAACGAAGAAAGAACGCCAAAGCAATCTTCTGTATCCTAATCACTTAGTGGTTTCCATTTGATGACTTTCCGTCTTCTAATTTTTAAGCAGGTGTGTTGTTCTTCTGCATTTTACGGTTCCTTATCAGACTTCAGGACATTGAGGAACTCAAAGATTCTCTTCCCAGAAAAGTTGCATCTTTGGAAGGGAAAGGAACTCCAGATGGTCGGTCTAATTCATCATCTGAAGAGAGGAACTTTCAGGGATCTCAAGAAGGTATGACTTTCGTCAAAGAAGGATATATGCATTCACTCGTTGACTAATTAATTTTTCAATTTATGCATCTTAGCAAAATTGATGTACTTCTTTTAACAACATGACGTTAGTTTAAATCGCATCTTAAAACTAACCTTTTTTGCACTTGACAAACTGCTATGTATAACACGTTTGCACTCAATAACCGAGAGAGGTGATGAGTATGTGGCTGTCCTAGTGATTCATTGGAAAAATTCCCAAAGAAATAGCTGCTTCTAATAGTCTTAGCTAATTCTGAAATCGTTCTTACAGGGAATGGGCAGGTGTTCCAATAATGAATTTAGGAAACTACTTATATTGTAGTTAATTCCACAGATGCTGTTATTGTATACAGCATCTGTTATCCTCCATGACCTCCGAACGTACATATCACTTTGACTCTATGCAAAGACTAGTTACAGGCGAGGCTGGTACTTATACTAGCTTAGATTAGAACTGTTAAATGTGTCCACTGGGCCCTCTTGGTTACTACGCTCTGTTCAGTTTTTTATTTTTAACGGTCACACACCAATTAAAAAAAAGAAAAAGAAAATAGAAGTCAACCATCGATGGCTATACCAATGATCCTGTTAGACCATGAAATACCTAAAAGACAAAATTCATCATGTATAATAGTTACATCGAGAGTAGTAAGCAGTATGACGTAGCATGCTCTTTAAGAAGCCTATGCTTTAATTATGCAACTAATGACTGGTTTGCACTATGCCTCTATCTGTATTATCGAATATCATATGTTTCTTCTTCTTCTTCTTCTCTGGTGTTCTATCAGGTCATAGTTACTCTTATTTTCATATGAAATGTGTCAGTGTAGGTTCAAGAGGAAGACATATTGCTGAAAAGCCAACTGTTATGCTTAATCCAATAAAAAAGCTGCGTAGGAATGAAGGCATTAAATTTAGTAATAAAAATCCTGCTTCATCCTCTTCAAAAGGCATAACTTCAATTTGTTTTTTTGTTTTTTAAATCAAACATGCTACTGTGATGCTTGCTATCTTTATTATGCAACTTACTCTCTTTTCTGCACAAATGGTTAGGGACTAGAGGAAATAACTGGGCCCATGAAGTTTCTGAGCAGAATCAAGAGGATGGATTTGTAAGGTGTTTCTCTTTTTGCACTATAAACTGATGAGCCACACGAAATACGAATTACTCATTCATTTAATCTTTTAATTTGTTAGAGTTATAGAACTCTTGGCCTCGGAATTAGGAAAAGTTAGTAGCAAACTTAAGTCAGTGACAAGTCAGAAATCCTCAGAAATTCTGATGTCTGCTGCTGAAGAGATACATCTGCAGCTGCAGAATGTGCATTCCCAGATTCAAACAGACATGTATGTAGACACGACTGCTTTTCATTTTTGGTTTCCTTCAAGTATTGCCAAACTTAAAGAGAATGGGACTAATCCCGTTCCGAGTATTAACGCTGCCTTTCCTCTAAGTATCTTTCTACATGCTCAAACAACTGACACGCCAAGTCCTTCAGCAATTTAGCTTACCACTTAAGTCCCTTCTTGTTGTGTCTCATTGTTTTAATCCTTCTTGAAATATGATTCAGAGGGAAGCTAACAAATCTCAGTAAATCAAAGAGAAGACGACTAGAAACAAGCTTTGAAGGTAGTTCAATTTCTCGCTGGATGTTTACTTGGATTGTTCTAATTCAGATGTTTTGTTTGCAAGATATATTTTTTCCCATGACATTTTCCCTTTTATCAATTACAACCACAACCTTCTCCTAATAATGTATATCACTTAATAAGTCAATAAATGTATACTTAATAATCTCTCTCTCTCTCTCTCTGCCTCTCTCTCCCTCTCCCTTTATGGTTTTCACTTAATATTCTCTTTGATTGCAACTGATACGTCAGGAAATAAAACGAATTTGTCTTGGCTAGAATACTGATAATTAAATTTAACATGATACTGTCTGTAAATATATATAAGAACAACAACTACTCATAGAAGATGTTTCCTCCTTTTTCCTTGGTTCTACTTTTTCTCTCTTCCCCCTTCCCCTCAAAAAATGCAGGCCATCAGAAACAGTTGAGGTTGATCCACGAAAAATTCAAGGAAGAGGTTAATCTGCATCTCAAGGATTGCAGAGGCACTGTCGAAAGTCTGGAAGCAGACCAGATGGAGATCAAGGGAGTTCTGGAAAAGCAAAGTATGATAATTTATAATATATAGGCTTAAGTGCAATTTTGGTCCCCTAACTTTCGCAAAGGTCTCAATTTGGTCCCCTAACTTTTTTTGTTGCAATTTTGGTCCCCTAACTTTCGCAAAGGTCTCAATTTGGTCCCCTAACTTTTTTTGTTGCAATTTTCGTCCCCTAACTTTCATAAAGGTCTCAATTTGGTCCCCTAACTTTTTTTGTTGCAATTTTGGTCCCCTAACTTTTGAAAGCGTCTCACTGTTGGTCCCAAGTGCACTTTTTCCATCCATTATCTGCCGTTAGTGCTGATCTAAAGGCTGAGTTGGTTGATGACGTGATAAATAGTGAAGTGGATTAAAAAAGGACCATTTTGCGAAGACGTTTTCATGACTTGGAAGTGCACTTTGGACTAATAGTGAGATGTTTTCAAGAGTTAGGGGACCAAAATTGTAACAAAAAAAGTTATGNTGCTAGATAGTTTTTTTATATTTGTATTAGAGTATAGGTAATTATAGGTATTTGAGTAGGGGTATGTTAGTAATTGGATATGAAATATGTAATGAAATGAGTTTGTAATGAAGTAATATTTTTGTAATGACTTTATAATCGGAAAACAAACACCCATATAGCACTGTAGTTTAAGTTATGTAATGAAAATGAGGATAATGAAATTGTAATGAAAAGATAATGGCCACCCAAACAGGCCCTTAATATCTTGCGGCACGAACTTCGACTTGAAGATTTCTACCGTCACTTTAAGGCGCTGGCACCTATCCCGGTTGTTATGCTAGGGGTTAGATTCCTTTATTCCTTTTCTGTTGTTGGTATAAAAAAAAAAAAAAGTATCAACCTAGTAGGCAAGTTCATTTAACTGATAGTTACTTCCACAAAAAGCGCCNAAGTTAGGGGACCAAAATTGCACTTAAGCCTAAAAATTTTAAATGTAAACTACATTTTAAAACATGAAAGGTTAACAAATACTATCAAGTATCAACCTAGTAGGCAAGTTCATTTAACTGATAGTTACTTCCACAAAAAGCGCCAATTAATTATTAAAAAATGACCGAGCTTTTATCCATATCATCTGTCTGGTAATTTGGTGGCAAGTATAGGAGACTATGAATTATACTAGCTGTTCACTATTTGAGAAATGTACTCAAAGTAAACCCCCATAGTCATCAAGAAATATCTCTGGGTGTACTGCTGCACTTGTGAAATTAAGAGCTCTTTGTAGCTTGCGATGATCAAATACTTCAACTTCAACCGAGAATATAGAACTTACTGGTCGATGATCTGAGATCTGTATTTCTGCTCTTCCGTATGCAAGTTGCTTTATTCCTCTTCCTAACCACAATATACGATCACACCTGCATACCATAAATCATAATGTTACAGAGAATAACTTAAAACAAGTCACACCTGCATTTTAGGAAATCCAGTCTTGCACTCTACTTACCAAGCTGGAGATCTCTTCTTTTCTCCTTTTGGGTTCTCACCAACATATCTATCAGTGTTAATCTCATACTTGTAAGTGGGTGGGAAGTTTATCAACCCTTCTCTCCATCCATCAAATACATGCCCACTATGCAGTTCTTTGCTTAGCTGCGTATAGACTAAGCATTTAGAAATTCTCTATGGTAATGCAAACTATAAGACTTGGAGAAAAAAGGGTATAAGCAACTGGCAATGCCTTCCCTGGTCATAAAATAAGTCATGCACGCACACTAAAGTTCTGAGATTATATACTAATTTAGAGATTATGATCAGTGAAATTTGTGAAATTTAGAGATAGATAGAAAGGGGTAGACCAAGAGCAAATTCTCTATCTCTTCCATATTTTCTCTAAATTTCACAAATATCGTCAAAATCAACTGTCTTTTTGTCAACATATTCTTCTACTGCAGAGGCATGATGTAAATGCATGTGAAATACAACAGAGAAGCAGCTCTTCATCGTTCTTCCTCAAGACTATTAAGTTAATACTTAATACATATCTATTTTACTTATTTATTTATTTTTTATCATTAAATTACTTGAAAAAATGGAGATTATGCCACCTTGCATTTGCATTCATGCCCCATTTTGCATCTTAGAATTTCCCAAATTTTAAGGGCTAGATGAGATTAAATAATAAGAACTAAAAGATCATGGTTGGGAACAGCTCACGTGCTAATCACTCATAGTGCAAAGTTAGGTTTCATAAGTCTCACCTGATCATAATTCATCAATTCATTCCACTTTCTTAGAGCCACCAGCTTTCTTACCTCCTCATCCAACATGTTGATTCGATAATTTAAATCCCCGAACCAGAAAATTTGGCTGTTAGCAGAATGCAATTCGTCAATCATTAACTTTTAGAAAATGAGACGTTGTCTAGATGTAACCCGTTCAACAGGATTATCCCATTGATACAAAATTCTAGAAATTTATTGACTTAATGACATAGTATAATAGTGAACTTCCAATTTCTTTGATGTATTGCATTGTTGAATCAATCCGATTCAGTGACAAATAAAATTTTGATGAACAAGATGCAGTTTGCAGACATTTGTAGTTGTAAATGAAAACTTCATAAAAATTTAATGCTTACTCGTGAGATGGGATTGTTTGTGGTTGATCTGCATCTATGACAGATGAGAAACGGGTTCGTTGAAGAATTTCATGAACATCAGAGTTTCGCCTCTGTTCATCCTTTTGCCCAGAAGTAAGGTGGGAACAAACAAAGCACAGACGTGACTGAAAAAGCGTCAAACTAACTGAAACAGAACCCTGCATAATTCGCAATTTGTTATTAACTACGTACAGAATCAGAAAAGTTCCAAGGCATTGAACTTCATTGATGGGTTCATATCATACATAATCAGAAAAGTTTCAAAATGTCATGAAATGCATTGAATTCAATACATGTCTAAGCCAAAAAGCACATTAGCATTACCTTGTTTCCCATGTAACCCATAAGACCAACTCCAACAGGGGAAACTTTCAAGTTATTGATGTGCCTTCTTAAACTCCTCTGAACCCAAACTGACACATAAATTCCTACCATCTGCTTGCCGACAATCCGGACATACCTAGGACGAGAAGATTTCTTGGTCTCTTTTCCATCATCCTCTTGTTTCCCCGGTAATTCATTAAAAGAGTCACTCTCCTCATCAGAAATCATGTCAGATAGGGAATCAATTACTTCAGGAATCACTTGCTGATCATTCCACATGGAACAAAGGTTTTCTGAACTGTGGTGTGAACGTTTCATTCCATTACCATATGCTAGAGCATTCTCAGTCTTGCCAAATCCAATTCTAGCTGAGCTGCTTACTACTCTCCGCAATTTTGAACTGGAATCAATGACTTGGACAATAGGTTTTGCATCTAATTGACGTTCTGGCCAGTCAAATCTAGTCCGAGGATCAAAGCTATATATTCTCTTTAATTGTAAATTCTGTCCTGTACCAAATACATTTTCCACTTCATGCTGTTCCATCTCAGAATTGTCAACAGTTGCCACATATGTATTCATGAAATCTAATGGATGATCATCTATATCCCCAGTTAGAACGTTGCCAGTGGCACAAGCTTTTAATACTGGAGAGGGAGGGGCACTGTAGCATTTGTATATGCCTCCAGGTTCTGAAGATTTATTCAGAGTTTTTCTAATGATTGCCTCCCATTTCCGGATGGGTGTACTATCCTCTGCTCCAAGTACATTTCCAGCATTCAAGGGGACAACCTCCTGGAAACTGTTAAAAATAAAGATTCTCAAAGAGACCAATTTTACAATAACCAAAGAGAAGACAATTAACACTATATTAACTGCTACTGAGGCTATGTAGAAAAGATTAAACCCATTAGAACAAAGTTCATGACAAGGCTTAATATGCAGAAGGGTATGAGTGTAACTCTGAATCGTTTAATTATGTTCTGAATGGTGCTTCTTATGTGACCTTATCCCTCAATTGGATGCCATTGAACTACAGGTTAAGCCCCCGCTCACTTCTTGACATGGATAAATATATTTCAAGCATGTACATTAGATAAAGTAAAAAAACAAACACTAAAGAAACAACTAGGAAAATGGAATAAAAACAGAATCAGACAGTGGTCAGTGGTCAGTATATGCAGTCAATTTTGATCATTCAGGAATCAGGAGAAGATCCTACTAGTCACCTAACTATGTGGCTAAGGAGGGGATTACAATTGAACATTGCATCAGCTGGACTCTTCTAACATTTATATCACCAACATAGTAAGGTAAGAGAAAAGCTGTGTAACCTCTTAATACTACAATGTATAAGAAAGGGCAGATGCATGATAACATTGAAAGGGTTTTCAAGGAGAATATATGTAATGTCATTTTGATTTACTTTTGGCGAGCAAAACATTAACAAAGTAAAAAGAATGAAGGATGAAGCAACATGACAAACTACTCACCCAAGGATATAAACATCAGCAGGCTCCTCAGTACAAAGCCAGTCATCAATCTCAAGATCCTCAAATGGAGGTCTTCCAGCAACATTCCAAGTGCCAATTGCTACCCTGAAAGATAACCAAGTTTCATGATTCATTAGTTTACTATCACTAAATTAGTAACCCTAGTCTGACATGGTAGAATAAACAGATAACCACCATACCTGACTTCTTTTGTATTTATGTACTGAAGACGCAGAGTTTCTGATTTTCCTCTCCTGTGTCTGGTCTTATTGAGCTTAGGAGGTGTATCTAAATCCATCAGGTGTCAAACATTAAATGTCTTGAAAGTTCACGAAATATATCAAGCTGGCTGACTAGAGGCATATTGGGTGCATATACTATGAGTTAACATAATAGAAAAATGCTATAATCTTCCATTATTTTACCAGAAAACTCCTGTTCCCTATATTTTATATTTTCTTAATGCAAACATCAAATTTTTATGCCTAATTTGGCTAAGTTTGACTGTAGTTAAAAACACAGTTTTTCAAGGTGAGTACTCATGCAAGATAAGACAAGACAAGCTGCTATCTGAAGATACTCAAAAGCTAGCATAACAGGCTACTATTATAAATAATTTTAGCCAAATTAAGCAATGCGGGGAGTTTTATAAGAGCAAATACCACATAGGCAAGCAGTTTCAAACTTTATTTTAGTGAAATTAGTTGTTCTCATTTCATTCCTTAAAGGAACCATATTATTGAGAAGGAATGAAATATTGCCTGATGTTTTTGTTTTACTTGGGAATATGGATTGAATCTCGCGTGCTCTATGAGGAATATCTTCACGCACGTGCACTCTTGAATCTTTGACAGAGCAAGCTGGGAGAAATTTCAAAGAAAGAAGGGAGAAAATGATAAGAAAAATGATCAAGCTCAACAGCCAAAAGAATATAGCAAAACCTGGAGCTTACCATCATCTTCACTCTCCGTTTCAGTGTCTACTTCATCCTCACTAAAATCATTCATCTTGGGCTTTATATTTAACCATTTCTTCATCACAATGGAAGGCCAGAATGCCTGGAGTGAAATTAAATTGGGGAGTTTCAAGCACCATACACTGATATTTATTCACCAAATACCATCTAAAAAATAAGTTTCAAAGCATATTGAAGCATACCTCCGAACGTTTTCCTCTCTTGGTTTTCATGACCTCAGGTCAAAAGATTACAACAAAACCCGAGGCTTATGCACAGTGGTCATCATTGAAAGCACGAGCTTTTAATATGGGAGAAGCCACTAACATTTTGTTATGCACCATTCTGATATGACTATAACTGAACGAAAGTGGAATTATTTGAATACCCAATAGAAGGAGGATCCCTATCAGCACCAAAGAGGAAAGACAGAAAATGAGTGACCGAATTGGTAAATGGTAACTTGGTAAGACATCCACGACCACAAGTTGTAGACGAAAAAGAATACTACTGGTCCCTCAAACATAGCACCAAGCAATTTTGTGATGATGAAACACACGACAATATATATTTTTGTTTTATCAAAGTTGAGAGAAACACAAAAGCAAGTCCAAGTAAAGCCAATGTCATTTTCACAAGCTCATTGAAAATAGCTATTTCTGAAAGATAAACCCTCCAGAGATCACCCGAAAATGATTTTTTTAATAAATTTTAATATATTAAACATCACTTCAAACTCAATCAAGCAACTAGATAATAACATAAACTAACCCACATCATAAGTAAAAGACAAATAGCCATTTAAAATATTACTAATCTCAACAGCTGATTAACTTTGACCCTACTACTACGATCATAACCACAAATAATACTCCAAAACTAACGAGACTAGCTAAAAAAATACACAAAAATGTGTAGAATACAACAATCGCACTCAAGATATATCGCATAGACCCCACATATGGAAGATGGCGGTAAGAATGAACAACTTCTCAATAAATTAAACAAGGAGTTGAACTAAAAAAAACACGGATGCTTAGCTCAAATAGACACTCAAATAGTGAATTAGAAGACGATTATATTTATATCAAGGACAGGTGTACAGCCAGCCATTAATAATGTAGTCGACCTTACTCTCCGTTCTTTGAAAATGTAGATTTAGATCGATAATGCAGTACCTTCATCCGTGCTATTTGCAGAAATCGACAAAGTCTGAATAAAAAAATTAAAAAATGAGCTTCGCAATCCACAAACTCGAAGAGTAGGAGGGACCACACGAAGCGCACCATTTGTGAAGGTAAGGATTGACAACTTCCAACTGTAAAAGCATCCATCAGATAAAGAAGCAAAATCGGTGGAGGATAATAACAGTTTGAATACTAGTAGAGAGAGTGAACAGATTAAAGAATACAAACAACTTTTTTTCCGGTAAGAATTGAATTACCACCACAAAGTTGAACGAAACTGCGTGAAGGAAGATTTTGCGAACGAGCATTGACGGAAAATTGAATATTCTAGTGAAGACACCATGAGGAATCTGAGCGACGTCGTTTTACTTGGTAATGGAAACACATGTAACTGTAACAAGTTTGTACAACTCGTCATTAGTGTTGTTCAAAAAAAAAAAAAAACTCCTCATTAGTGATTACCAAAAAAAAAAACAAGGTCAAATTGCGTATTGAGAGTAGGTTTGAAACTATATTTCTAAGATTTTTCACTTTCAATTCTAAAACTACTTTTGGCACATAATTTGAGCTCGTTTGCTAATAGTTTCAACTGAATAGAGAAATAATTATTCAAAAGTTAACACATAGTTCTGAAATCGTCGCATTCAATATCTTAAATTAGAGAGATATAACAAGATTCACTTATTTGAGCGTAAAATGAATTATCTACTTTTGAGATCTTATTTGACTTTGTTTGTTATTGGTTCCAACTGGATGAAAAAACACTTATCAAAAGTAACTTGTAGGTCTGGATTCATCGCATTTAAATTTAAATAAGAGAAATATAATCATATTCAATAATTTGGAACCAATTTAAAAAATTATAAAAATATATAAGACTAATTAAAAAAAGTAAAATATTTATTAAAAGAGTACGATAATATTGACAAAAAAAGTTCCTAACTGTCTAATTGAAGAATTCTTAAAGACTTGAATATTTGTTATTTTTATTATTTTTAAATAAAAATAAAACAATTTTTTTTTATGAGGAAAAACAATGACCAATGAAAAAATGATAACAGAGGAAAACAAGAAAGAAAATAAAAAGCAGAAAGAAAATGAAAAATAGACAACAAGGAAAATTAAGAAGAGACTGTAGAGTTGTTTTTGTTCGAAGATGAAGTAGTCAGAGTTATCACCATATTTTGATCTGAATTTGCATTGATTCTTCTCACATGACGAATAACCTCCAATGGATTTGGCAAGCATCGAGAGTTTTTCCAAATGACACAATTCCGATACTGTCAAATAACATCAATGGTAATCAAAATGATGTGTTAAGAATAAACAAAGTCTTTTTTCCTTTTCTGTCATTTTGTTGCACCAGTGAAAAATCTAGCTGAAGATGATAGGAAAGACATGTGGATGAGGAGCTAAACCAAATAGCTCGGACAAGGGTGCAATGGAGGAACAAATGATCTTCAATTTCAGAAGCTTCTATACAAAAGAGACAGATACTATCAACATTTAGATGATGAGCATCCAAAGTAAAAGTGGCTGAAACAGATTAAAAATGAAACAATTGAACATTGACTTGTGTTATCTAGGTAAACCATAAGATTGCAATATATTTATGAAATTTTGATTTATTGACTTGTTTAAGATGATAATTGGTTGATCACAAAACTCTTAATGAGTCTTATTGAGTCAGTCAATCTATTAATTAGGATACATAAAAGAAAAAGGAAATTATTTAAATCAAATTTTTTACTTAAAAATAACAAGGAAAAACAAAATTAGAAGAGTAACAATTAAATAAATTAAAAAGATTAAAGACTAAAATAATAAAAGATTGGTTTAAGTGGTAAATAGTTTGGTATTTTTTGAGTAAAATATTAGATTAGAGACTCTTACGCTATAGTTAGATATATACAAGACGAATCATATCAAAATTAGTTGAAAAAAATTCCAAATATCTAGTGAACGAAAAAATAGAAAAAAAAAAAAGAAGTGTAGAACTGTTAATATATATCATCCCTCTCTTTTTCTTCTATAGGAGAAGTCAAATATCATATATTCCCTTCTCTCTATTAAGGAAAACAAAGTTAAATAAATATAAGCCAATGAGAAGTCGAATAATCAGAACTCTCATGACAGTTATATATATATATATATAAGAGTAATACTAATATGTGGGTTATACCGTTAGACTTATATAGTAAAAGTAATAGACTGGTAATATATAAACAAAGAGGATTTGGAAATTATGAAGTGTGATGTTTTTGGCCAAAGTGGAGTGTGATGTTAAAGAACACTAACAATTACAAAAGCCACCATATATAGCTGTTGTAGCAATCACTGAATTCAGTGAATTGGAGTGCAATACGAAATCTCCTTTGACATTATTGCACAGGACACCAATTTTTCTTCTTTTTCCTTGTTTGTTTTAATATAATTAAGGCCAAAGTCCTATTTTGGTCCTCCAGTTATGCTCAGTGTTCCAAATTGGTCCCTCAGTTATTTTTCGTTCCATATTGGTCCCCCAGTTATGCAAAACTTGACAAAGTTGGTCCCTCTAACAGTTTCCATCTATTTTTCTGTTAAAAAAAAAGAAAAAAAATGATTTTTAACTCCTAAAACTTTAAATTTTTTGCATCAAGGACCTTTTTTTTTGTATAATAGGACTAAAATGTAAGAAAGAAAAATAACTTAGGAGTTTTAGTTTATTTCACACAAATCTTTCTCTCTCTCCCTCTCTCCAAAAACGAATCGAGAAGAACGAAATTTATTCCCAGAAAAGTATTGATTTCCAATACCCAAAAATCAATTCAAAAGAACCAAATCTTTAGATTTGAGCCTGCTATTGGATATTTCTTTAAATTATTACTGCCTCACCTTTCAATTAAACTGTGTTTTTTTCTTTTCATGTGTTGGTTTGGTATGGTTAGGAAAAATTCGTCGTTTTCTATTGCTTTTTGGGCACCGCTCGGTTTTGTAGTTGTTATGTTTATAGTTACAGCTGGAGATTCTTAAGATGGTGATGAAAATATCAAAAATGAACAATAGAGCGTAAAATTTGAGAATGAAGTGGACATATGAATATTTCAGGAATTCCGAAAGATCGTTCCTGATGAATATTTCAAGCGAGGGAAGAAGGAGCTGCTGACGGAGATCAAACGCCGTAAAACCGTGACCCAATCGGCAGCCACGGGAAAATCGGGCGGCGACGGCGGATGCAACTCGTCGTCGAACTCTGGCGGCGGCGATGAGATGGGATCAACGTCGACATAATCGCCGGGGACGGCGGAGGGTAATAATGGACAAGATCTAGAGATGGCGAACGAGAGAGAGTGATTTGTGTGAAATAAACTAAAACTTCCAAGTTATTTTTATTTTTTACATTTTAGTCCTATTATACAAAAAAAGTCCTTGATGCAAGAAATTTATACTTTCAGGAGTTAAAAATCAATTTTGTCTTTTTTTTTTAACGGAAAAATGGATGGAAACTGTTAGAGGGACCAATTTTGTCAAGTTTTGCATAACTGGAGGACCAATATGGAACGAAAAATAACTGGAGAACTAATTTGGAACACTGAGTATAACTGGAGGACCAAAATAGGACTTTGGCATATAATTAAAATGTTTGTCCTTGGTGCCATTACTGATTACATTACAGACTCCACTTGAAGCTGTTCAAACTAGTGGCCTCAACCCTATCCCATATATGATCGAATCAATTTTTTAGTGCTTTTTAATTTATATAAATTTGTAGAAAAATATACTCATTTAATATTTATAACCTAATTTTAATTTAAAATTAATTTTCTTTGAGAATGTTCAAGTTTAAGATTTAATCTTTAAATTTACAATATTACTCTATATTCTTTTTTTCCCCAATCTCCTAAACTTCACTTTGATTAATTTATACTCAAGTTATTATGAGAGAACCTCCTGACGAGGATAGTTGTGTTAATTTACTCTTTATTTAAGAGTCGATTAAATCAATAGATAATGATATCGAAATCTCTGACAAAGAGTAACTTTTTTGTGACAATTAGGTAATATTCTCTAGTCGACAATTAAAGACTAATCTTCTTTAAAGTGTAGAGATTATTGAAGTGAAATTTGCTTCTACTAACAAAGTCTTTTCTATACAGATAACCTGAATCAAATCAGGATATCATGCTTAAAGAACTCAGCTATCTATCAACTATTTGGACTTTGTTAGTTTATCTAAGAGTATATCAGTTTTGATATTGATGTTGCTAANTCATGAGAAAAATAATATTTCCTGTTTTTGGAGTGTTATAATGTTGAAATCATGAACTGTGAACATTCTCATTATTAATTACATCGGTAAATTTATGTGCTCTATTTGGCTATTCGAAATATGTCAGGCTCATTATAAGAATTTTTGATTTTATTATAATGTTTAGAGAAATGAAGAGGGCTTGTGATTTACCTTCACTGGGTAACACTAAAAGGCAAGAAATTGGAGGAAAACTGGGACTCGGAATTATCATCATCAGATGATGAAGATGAAGAAATCACCGTAGAATCGCTCTCACGAGAAATTCATGATCTTCGTTTGATGTTGGATAAGGAAGATCGTCAAATAAGGAAGATTGCAGAACACCAGAGGAAGGTGATTCAATACCAAAGGAAGAAGCGTATTTTAATGTTTCAGTATCTTGGTCTCCAGCCTCCTCCAGAGCTTGTGTTGAATGATGATGATGATGATGATGACTTGCACTCTGATATTACCTCTGATGAAGCTGAAGAAGAGGTTGTGGAAGTTGACAGTAATGACTCTACAATCTCCCTAGAGTCCTGCCATGGTTGCAAATTGCGGTTGCGATTGCGGATGCGGTTGCATTGCGTTTACTGCGGTTGCGGGTGTTGCAATATAGGTTGCGACTGTTGCGGTGTAGTCGTTGCGGTCTGATGCGGGTTGCAGCCACCACCGCAACAGTAATATTGCGGGCGCAATTGCGGTTGCGGACCGCAATTTGCAACCATGTCCTGCTCACAATGCATTCGTGATCTTGAGCTGAAGTCGGATCGCATCATCAGTAAACGGTGGAAGCTGCAGGATGATTGGAGGAAGTCACTTGCATACATGAGGGAGAGGGATAGTATTATATCAGCATCTTCGTTACAGATGCTGATTGGGCTGGATCACTAGATGACAGAAGATCTACGTCCGGATATTGTACTCTTGTGGGAGGAAACTTAGTAACTTGGCGGAGTAAGAAGCAAAGTGTGATTGCTAGATCCAGTGCAGAAGCAGGCTATGACATAGGGGAGTTTGTGAAATTCTGTAGGTCCAGAAATTGTTAGTAGAGCTGGGCTTATTGAGGATACCTCTCTGATGATCCTTTTGTCATTTATACCTTTTCCTGGTTTTGTTATTCAGATTTGCTTTTGACATAGTAACTTTTGCGGGATTGTATATTCTGTAAACTGTTATTTGCTAGGTTTTTTATTACATAAGAATTGCATCCTCTGGTGTTACATTTTGATAGTGCTGCTTGTTGACTCACTATGTTTCCTCTTCTCCATTGTGGTTTACTTGTGCCATGTTCTATTGCATTTGGGAAAATGCAATTGATTAAATTCAGGGAAGGAATTGATTTACTTGTGCCATGTTCTATTGCATTTAGAAAAGAATAATAATAGTAGTAATAATTAAATAAATAAGAAAAAAAGAATAAGAAAAAAAAGAAAAAGAAAACAAAATGGCAATTGTGTAAATAAGTGAATGAGGAATGACATTTTTGTGAAGAAGCAAACAAAACATTTGCACCTAGAAAAAACCCTACTCTCATTCACATCACTCTCCTCTTATTTTCAGTCTCCTCTCATTCACATCACATCACTAGTCCTTTGTGCCTTTGTGATTGGTCTCCGTTTTTCTTACATTTTCACTCTCCCTCTGTTTGTTCAAAGTCCAAGGACTGAAGTGTAGTGATTTCAAAGTCTTCTGTGTGTTTTTGGACTGCAATGAAGAGATTTTGAAAAAAGAGAGAAATTTTGACAAATATAAACTCTCAGGGATCATTCTGCATTTTTCTCCAACTTTCATTTGGTCCCTACGCTAATATTACACAGTGCACCCATAAAACTATTCTGTAACTGCGTTTTAGTCCCTCTAGCAAAATGCAAGAGGACTTGAATGTGCTATAAAATTTGCTTGGGGTGTGAAAATGTAGTTTTCATTTTTTTTTCTCTCTTCTCTCTCTCCTATCCGTCCCCATCACTATATTTTTCCTTATTTTTAGCATTTCCTCTTTTGGTATTATCTATATATATATATACTAGGGGCTTGGCGNACACACGGCATGCATACACATATAACATACTAGGGGCTTGGCGTGCCCGTTAATATGCATGTAACGTTTGAATTGATTTAAAGTTGAAGATTATATTAAATTTTTATATTGATAAAAGAGTAAGTTTGGGACCAATTTGAGAAACTATAAAATATTTAGGACCAATTTGAAATTACCTCATATGGGGAGAGTGAGTGGGGAGAGAGTGGTGACATTTTTAATTTTTAATTATTTTTTGCATTTTTTTAATTCATTTATTTTTTTAAAGAAGTGGGGAGAGTGAGTGGGAGAGAGAGAGTGGGTGATTTTTTTTTCTTTTTTAATTTTTTAATTCACTATTTTTGACCAACCATAAGGGGTGGAGCCATATAATATAGTATAGATAATAATGAGAAAACTAGCAAGTCGGTCCCTGAAATTTAGAGGCATTGGCTGATAAGTCCTTGAATTTTAGTCAATGTACAAGTCGGCCCTCGAATTTTCGAAACGCCTAACTAATAGGTCCCTCCGTCATATTGTTGTTACAAAAAACCTGACGTGGCCATAACGGACGATGATGTGTCCCGTTATGCGCTGACGTGTCCCGTTATATCCACGTAAGNCGTTTACGATCCCTTTTTTTTTAAAAAAAAAAAGAAAGAAAAAAAATTTGACAAACACCACAAAGTGAACATTATACAAAACCTTAGTATAAACTGTCTAAACTCTAAGGCCTTCACTTGTAAAAATGTAAAAGTTGTCTTCTTTGTTCTTTTTCTGTGTGGTGGTGTTGTGGAGATAAGCCTCCTAACTACGTTAAGTCATATAAAAAGAGGAAACAAAAGAGTCATGGCCCAAATACTCATTACACACAAAGCAAATGAAAAGTTCTATTTCCAGAAAAGGCCGAATGGAGTGTTATTCTTCAACTATAAAAGAGAAAAAGTGAGAGAATGCCTAATTTCTGATCTTAATTACTTTAGTTTCTGGACCACAATGACCTTCATTCATTCTCTTTATTTTTATTGGAGAGAAATCAATTGCAGCATTGAAAGATACTTGCACCTCTGCTACACCTTTGCACATTTTAGTAATTTCGCATTACCTTTCATTTGTGCCTTTGCGGACGGAAGGTAAGAGAGACATTATTAAACTTGGGCCATGTCTTGTCTTTTCTTTACTTACTCTACTTGTTTCATATGTAAAAAGAGAAAACTAGTATTCCGGACCCTGAATTTTACGGGCAGTGGCAGCTAGATTCTTGAATTTTTGAAATTTTACAACCCGATCCTCGAATTATGCAAACGTTTAGTAAGTTGGTCTTCCGTCACTCAAGGATTACCAAAAAAGTGATGTGGCATGGATGGAAGATGACGTGACCCGTTAAATGCTGACGTGGTTGTTAACTGCCACGTTAGCATCGGTTAAACACAAAATAAATAAATAAAAAAGCCTTCCATGTGTGTAATTCTCGCCACAAGCATATACATAAAAAAACTGACTTGCAAATCAGTCCCTAACCCATTCTTATCTCATTATTCTCAACTTTCCCCTCTTTTTCATCCTCTTCACTCATTTCAATCCCAAGTCCTCAAAATAGAATTGTAAAGTGTCCCAAAAATTTTCCAAACATTCTAATTTAGTTCTTAATTTATGAATCTTTCAGGGACTAAATTGATACGCAGGGACTAAATTGAAATCAGAAAAAATATTAAAAACCCTAAACTCTAAAACTTAATTTTTTTTAATCTTCATCTTCATCTTCCCAGATTAATTTTTTTTTAATCTTCATGATCATCATCCTTTTCTCAGATCATCATCATCAGCATCTCAGATCATCATCAACATCATCATCTTCCTCCTCGTCCTCCCAAAAATTGAAAAAAAAGGAGCAATCTACGTCGCCCAAACTCAATCTCGGAAACGGACAAGTCCAATCTTCCATATTCTTCCTCCTCACATTCGACTCAATCATCATCTTCTTCTTCCTCACATCCGACTAGTCTTCCCTTACCAATCCAATCTTCCAGATTCCGATCAATTAGACCACGATGATGTCTCGCATCTTGCCGAATTCATCGAATCCAAGACCGATCTCGCCGTGTCACCCATCCATCGACCTCCTCTATTTTCCAAAGCAAGAGGAAGAAAAAGAAGTTAAAGTGAGAGAGTGAGAATGTGAGAAATGGGTATGGGTTCTAACAATTGAAAAAAAAAAACACTTCCATTCCATGTAACACTGAATATGATGATGCTTGAATCTCACTCCCTCACTCAAAAAACTTCCACACCCATTTCACAGATTCAAGCAGAAATGGAAGTGATTTTTTTTTGGGTAAATTACACTTTGGTACCCTGTGGTTTGACCCTATTTCACTTTGGTACCCTGTGGTTTGAAACTTGACACTTTGGTACCCTGTGGTATTCTCCATTAACACTTTGGTACCCTTTGGAGCTATTTTGTAATTTTAACCATAATAAATTTTACAAAAATTACATATTGACCCCAAAAAAATTTTAAACTTTTCATTTTAGTCCCTATATAATATGTATCCAGGGACCTATTTGTAATTTTTTGAAAATTTTTTGGGGTCAATATGTAATTTTTGCAAAATTTGTTATGGTTAAAATTTCAAAATAGCTCCAAAGGGTACCAAAGTGTTAATGGAGAATACCACAGGGTACCAAAGTGTCAAGTTTCAAACCACAGGGTACCAAAGTGAAATAGGGTCAAACCACAGGGTACCAAAGTGTAATTTACCCTTTTTTTTTTCAATTTCTGGGGAAGAGAAAGATGATGATGATGAATAAGAAAGAGGTGAAAAATGAATAAGGGAGAGAGAAGAGATTTTAGGGTTAGAGTTTAGGGTTTAAAATTTAGAGTTTAGGATTTTAGGATTTAGAGTTTTGAGTTTTTAATATTCTTTTTATTTCAATTTAGTCCCTGAAAGATTCTTGGATTAAGGAGGACTAAATTAAAATGTTTGAAAGTTTTGGGACACTTTACAATTTTATTTTGAGAATTTGAAATTAAAATAAATGAAGGTGATAAAAAAGAGAGGGAAATTAAGAATAATAGAATAAAAATGAGTCAGGGACTTATTTGCAAATCAAGTTTTTTTTTACGTATTTGCTTATGTGGCGAGAATTACACACGTGGCAAGATTTTTTTTATTTTGTGTTCAACCAGTACTGACATAGCAGTCCACGTCATCCTCCATCCATGCCACATCACCTTTTTTGTAACCCCTGAGTGACAGAAGGACAAATTATAAACCTAGTTACCACCACCTGTAAAATTCAAGGACCGGAATGCTAGTTTTCTCTATATAAAAATGATTAATGAATGAAGCATCTATTGCTTTCAATAAGCGGGAGAAAATGGGTGGCCACGGTGTAAATTGAACTTTCATATTATGAACATAAATATATTTTCTTATTATCGACTCAATACAGAATGCAAATTAACTATGAACTTTATTTTTAAAAGTAAATTGATGCTCGCTAAGTACTTAATATGATGCTCTAAGATTTGAGTGCAATAGAGATATTTAGAAATCTTAAGAGATTGTTGAGAATAGAACAATTTATGATCTCAACAAAATCCTGAAGAGTAACCGAAATCCTGAAGAGTAACCGCAGCAAGTGATTGATTAGGAGATTCTCTAGAAAAAATACAAGGTTAAGACCTTAAATTTTCTAACCTCAACATCAATCTTTTGAAGACAATTCTCTTAAAAACTTGTACCTGTTACAATATTGTAAAAAAGAAAAAACATAATGACACGTTTTCATAATATTCTTTCAACAACTACCAAGTACTAAGTAAAAAGGAAAATTGATAAAAGATAATAAAAAGTAAGAAAACAAAATGTGCATCTTTGACTGAATCTTTTTAAAAATAATATAACTCTCTGTTCAGAATGATCCAATGCCACAACCATATGATTAAATGTATATTTGGATTATTATTGAAGAGAAAGGAAATGAGAGGGAGAGGCTTGAGAGTTGAGACCTCTTCCCCTTGTTTGAAAAGTTAAAAATTAGAGAGGAAGAGAATGAGGGATTAACTTTTTTGGTGAACTATGGGTTTCTCCCACCTATCCGTGTAACAGTCTAAGCGAAGACTAATCCCATTCGGGCCGGGGAGCGAACATTTTGAAATCCTCCCAAATACGTATAACTTTTAATCCATCATTCTCCTCCCCCTTCACAAATTCCAAATATTCCAATTTGAGGTATTTTGGACGAGGAGTTGCTTCTCAAACAAGGGAGAGAGTAGGAGATTAATCTTCCCTCCCCTTCCCTCTCCTCCTCCCTCCCCCGCCCCCTCCAATTATCTAAACAAGCCCCGAAGGGAATAACTAGTAATGTTAATCAAACTAGACACACCACAGATCAAGTGTTTAATTTTTTTTGCGGTCATAGTAATATAGCAGTAGTGGCTATTAAATTCAGGAGCAATTCAGCCCACAAACACAACACATGCATACACAACCAATTAGTGACGGCCACTTGCCCAAGTGTAACGGTAGACAGACTCCTGTAATAATAATCACCCAAGACAAAATAGGAAAAGAAAGCGTCTCTTTCGTGACAAGGATACTACCATCTTAAAGACTTCAACACTAACTTAAGCTCTAAACACAAGCAATGCCACAGTGAATTCTCATGTATTAGCACAATATTACACACCAAAATGAAGTTGCAGCTGCCATGTCATTGAAAAAGCAATGGGGACCCAGAAAAAAAAAATGCCAGTTGTACACAAACTCAACTAATGACTTTTCTGACAAACTTCTAGTTTCAATGCCATTATCCACAAGATTATCTTTGAAAGTTGAAAGTCAACCTGGTGTGGCTTTGGACAGCAATTCACAAAGTGATTACATGATGGTGCAACGGCTCCTTTCTTCAGTAGGCTGTGAGTTTCCTTGTTGGTTCCTTTGTGACTCAGATGGGTTGTATGTAAATTCCGAAGTATCAAGCCCATACTGGAAGTGAAAAGAGCAGTATTAGAATCAAATGTATATAAACAATACCGAGGAAAAGCAATGGAAGATGGTGGTGATGCTGATGGTGATATATGCATCTTTTCAGTTATTGCTTATGCAATGGTCAGAGATAATGTGTATCTAATGTGTCCATGTCTAAAGATAAAGTTAGTTAAACATGTCCTTGCGGAAAAGATATCTATATCTAGCCTTTGGATCTAAGCTTAATGACAAGGTAAAAATTAAAATACTCTACGTTGAATGTGAAAACTCAATGTTGGTGCAAAATTTATAGTCCATATTGCATGACAATTCTAAGCTTTTGGTGATTACAGAAAGATCAATTCAACAAAATGGCTAGGAGTGTGAACTAATTAGTAGTACTTCATGGAATTTTCACACAAAGATCCTCTTAGGAAAGAAGCCAATGATGCTATATAGTATATATTGAGGAAAATCCAAGAATTTAATTAATCAGGACAACCTTGAACATATTCACAGATGATAAATGGACATGGAAGTTAAATATTTGGTGGAACAATTAATGTAAATCCAAACATCCTGCTCAAAGTTCATGTCTTCACCCTCCTTGAATCACAATGTTATAAACCATCTCTAATAGTTAAAGACAAAGAGCTGAGACATCCCAGTAAAAAGAATGGTCTACAAAGATTAAAGTGAAATGTGGAGAAAAATAGATTGTACCTTCTCCCTCATCCTTGTACTCCACGCATCATTTCTGCTTGGACGCTGGTCAATACCACCAGACACTGGTACACCTGTTGCTGGGCCTGCAGCTCTGTTGATCAATGGCTGCCGTATTGGCTGCCTTGGGTTGATGAACTCATCATCACTGTCATAGTCTGCAGGCTTGTTTGCAGCCCTAACAATAAGGGCTAACAAGAAAAGAACGGCCTGCGATGGCAAACATAATTCTTAGACAAAAATATGATGAGAATTATATAAATTAATGACTTTAAGCAGACATGGCATTGTACATGTCACATTTACATACAAGAGTCTAGAGGAAAACTTGACACTTTATATGCCTCATCGGACCAACAGATATAGTAAGTCATTTGGCAGGAAATTTCTTGTCTCAGATTTCTGAATTTTGAAGTTGGTTTACCAAACTACTGAAATCTGCCTATTTAGCCTTTCTCTATCTTCTATTCTCTCTTCCCTGCTCTCTTCCTACTTTCTGTTTCATTCCCAACATCAACTACGATCAAAACTGATTTTCTTGGTCAAAAAGTTGAGTCTACGTTTGTAAATCAAGTAAAACTATAAAAATCCACTGATCTAAAGATAATGCTTCAATCCTAGAACCATAAAATTATTGGCAAGTGATTTTAATTATCAATCCATTTTGCCTGTCTTTCTGATCTCTAAGATTTCCATCCAGCAAAAACAAAAAGATTAGTTTCCTCATCACAAGTTCAAACATTCTCAATCTGTCTCCAATCCAGAATGTAAAGATATTACAACCTAACATCTTTTGTGCAATGAATTTTTCTGGTAAAGCAAGCCTGCTTACTTCTATTCTTTGTGCGTGGAGGAATGAGAAGACATGCATGCTTGAAAGTAATATACCTTTCTCCTATATGCCAATCAGATCACTTCTTACGTACCTCAAAGATTACAATTCCAAGTGCAACCCATCTCACAATATCCCAGTGCTCTACCAGGAATTTGTATATCATCTCAAAGTCTCCAGTTTTGTCAGTTGGAATTTCCTGAAAGAAATATAACTATAAGATAACAATCCTATCATATTGTATTTCAGATCATAAAATAACAATACACAACCTACTTTTTTCCAGGTTTTATCGAAGAAGATGAAGGCAGCACATCCTAGCTCTGCCAAGATCAGCAATACCACCAAAACTGAATACTTTGTTCACTTAAGGAAACTAATCACAAATCTTGTGAGATTATACGCAAATACACAAAGGAGAACAAATTAAAAAAGAAGATGAAATTTTCAACTCATGTTTTATATAAAAATATAAACCTATCAAATACTTTTGGCCATATAATAAGTGCATAAGATATTCTACAAGGATACACAGCTGAGGCAGCACCCATTCCGTGTCGCAGCGCCAATACAACCAAAACAAGAAATGACAAAGAGAATTACCCCAATACCAATGAATAAGAAAATAAACCTGCCAAACATGAAATTACACTATCAGTATCATACATAACTAAGAAGACACGGGTTGAACTTGCTCTTTCAATTTCATATTAATTCATTTTATACAGCTATAGGAATTAGTTAAGTATTTGATATTCAAATATGTGTATATAACAATAATTTAATCAGGGCTAGTGGAAGGAAATGCAGTCAGAAAGATGGAGCAAAATTTGAAAGTTTATGATACAGACGTAGCAATTCAATCATGAATAAAGGGCCGCATAGCTCCATCATTTTGCATCAATAGAAAATACGGACATGATGCTACAGTTGGCTATTTTCTGGTGTTTCTTCTCCCTTACAGTTATACATAGATGTAGCCAGGTGCAGGAGTTGGAAATTAACTAGAACTGGAAGAATTTATGGTTAATTTAAATTTCCATATTGTGTAACATATTAAAAAGTGTACAAAGCAAATGTTTGAGCCAATTACACCAAACAATGAACCTCAACCTAGCCATAATTTTACCCTTTGAAGCTTCAATTATTGCATAAATTCAACCCACATTGTAAAACTTTCACTCTGCGTCTGTCGATCTGAACTTAACCACTTAAAACTACATGACTCGAGCTACTTAACATATAGGCCATATCCTATGTAACAACGTTCCCCCAGTAGAAATTTAACCAAAATTGTTCTAAAGCAAGTTATGATCAGAGTTCCTCGATAAAGGAATATTTTCTATATGGTTACACGCTACAAATCATTATAAATATTGATCAGGAACAAATAGATAAAGAAAAAGCTTCTGCCATTAAAAATGATTTTACTGGGTTAAACAGCAAACTAACGCATCAAAGTATAACAAAATACAAAGCATTGTCATTTTCACTATAGTTTGCAAGGAACGATACTCATTTGCTAATCCTGAGAAAAGCAAGGGAAAAGAGCAGCATTCATACCACTCCTTGGGCAACTTATCCCAAAAACTGTCTGATAGAGAAACAGCCATGAGCATGGGTCGTCCAAATTGAACTAGAGTTTGATCATAACTGGCAGGAGAATCAGCAGAGTCACCTGAAGCTCTTTTATATTCAACAAATAGATAGATTCCATATCCCACCATGGCCAGCCCGGTAAGGGTCAGAAGGAAGTTCAGCAGCTTCAAAAGACACTCCCAGCAGCCCCTACACGCCATTCTCTACCAATTGTTGTACTCTAACTACTCGATCAAAATTCAAAAGGGAGGCCAATGTTCCACAAGTTTCCAGTATATACTGCAAAACCCGCGTTTATTTATAGTATCAGCGATTAATGACCCACCACAGAAACAATGAATTCAACAATTCGGATTGAATTATACTAGATATGCTAAACTCAAACTCTTTCTACTTTTCAGAAAAGTCAGACGGGGATAGTAACTTAATCGTTAGAATTTACAAGGTAATTTAACATCAGGATTCACAAAGAAGAGCATTTCCGAAGATATAAAAATAAATGAAAGTCCTTAATCTAATATTTCCATAGAATCCGAAATGATGGCGTAAGTAAAATATTCATTGTACTTCAAATGCGATTGACCCGAAATTTGAACGAATTCCAGCTCAGAAAATCCTTAAGGAAGTGATAAGTAGTAGAGGAAAACACAAGGTGTGAAAGGTCAAAGGAAAATTGAAGGCGCGAAGGAGAGATTCATTGGAGACAAGTAGAAGGTGAAAGAACTTACAGAAACAGAATCGGTGATTTCTAGGGATATGAAAATCCGAGTTGCGAGGTTCCTTTTTTCGGAGATAAATCACAGTGTAGACTATCGAAGAGGAGAAAAAGGGAAAATGAAGGAGAAAGAGAAAGAGAAAGAGAAAGCAAAGGGAAGAAGAATAGAAAAGAAAGGCGTAATGATGAGGCCCACACACACTAGCGAGACCTTAGGGTTAATTTTGTAAATTCATAAGATAAGAACGACCAGAGTAGGCGGTGCCCCATTGGGTTGGCTTTTCTACCAATATGCTTGCCCATTGGACCGATTATTTTAATATATATTCTTTTTTTAATTTTTTTTATAAAAAATAAATAAAGGTCAAAATTTTATTTTTATTCTTACTGTTTACTTTAAATTTTATTTTAGTCTCTAATAATTTTTTTTTATTTCATGCCGGTGTCCATATCCATGCTTCGTATACATATATGTTAAAACCTTATTTCAATCTTTTATATATGGGTCATATTTTACTTTAGCCTGATATCTTTTTTTTTTTCAAAGTGGTTTTTTATGTTTTCGTAATTTGTTTACTTTTGGTCCCAAATTTATTTTGGAGATTTTGTTTGTTGACAATTTCAAGTCTAACTTAGTAGAAAAATAACTTGCCAAGTCATATTTAAACTTAAAACAATACAGAGATATAATCAAATTTAGAAGCGACTCATTTTGGGATAATCCAATTTACTTCGTTCGCTATTGACTTTGACTAGTTAGAGAAAAGACTCGTTGAAAGTGATTCGTAATTCTAAATTTGTGGCACTCAAACTTTAGTAATTTAGAACCAAAAGTAAAAAAATATTCAAAAAGTGGACACTTTTGAAATTAAATAAAGAAGATGTAGGACCAAAGTAAATTTTGGCCCATGCATAAAGGACTAAAATGACATTTTAACCTATATATAAAATAAAACACAACTACAAAGCATAAACAATTAAGGCAAAACAACCTTTTGTGCCCCTAACGTTTGCAGTGATTTTCAGTTATGCCCCTAACGTTTCATTTTATTCAAGCGTGCCCTCAATGTGAAACTAACGTTTCAATTTTGACTCAATGCTCGTGGCAATTTTTTTCCTTATGTGTCATTTTTTTGGTCTGACGTGGCATAATGACTCACATTCATTTTTTTTTTCCACTGTGGCATGATGACTGGATTTACATTTTTTAACATAAAAATTGAGTAAACTAGCAAATCAATCCCTGGATTTACATTTTTCATCATCTTCATTCATTTTAGTCCCAAATCCTCAAAATAAAATTATAAAGTGTTCCAAAACTCTTCCAAACATTTCAATTTAGTCCTTAAAAGTATTAAAAACCCTAAAATCTAAACCCCTAAACCCTAAATCCTAAAAATGTCTAAGTTCAATAATTAGGTCCTTGACCCATTTTTATTCCATTATTCTCAATTCTTCCTCTTTTTCATCATCTTCATTCATTTTAGTCTCAAATCCTCAAAATAATATTGTAAAGTGCCCCAAAACTCTTCCAAACATTCCAATTTAGTCCTTAAAAATATTTAAAACCTCAAACCTCAAACCCCAAACCCTAAACCCTAAACAATTAGGTCCTTGACCCATTATTCTCAATTCCCCCTCTTTTTCATCATCTTCATTCATTTTAGTCCCAGATCCTCAAAATAAAATTGTAAAGTGTCTCAAAACTCTTTTAAACATTTCAATTTAGTCCTTAAAAATATTAAAAACTCTAAAACTCCAAACCCCTAAACCCTAAACCCTAAACTCTAAAAAAATTACACATCACAATTTTTTACATATCATCATAATTTTTCTCTCCCCCTAAACCTTCATCCAAAAATTAAAAATAAATCCAAAAATTCTGGAAAAAAAATACACTATTCATCATCTTCATCTTCATCCTCAAAATTGTTCATCATCTTCATTCCTCCTCCTACTCCTCCTTCAATCTCATCATTCCTTCAATCTCATCATTCTTCCTACTCCTCCTTCAACCACAAAAAATTCTGACCATGTTCACCTCGTCTCTCTACCTCGCCGCACTCCTCTCTTCTCTCGTCGCGTCCACTGTTACCCGCAAGTTCGGCCGGCGGCGGCATCCTCTTTCTCGTCGGAGCTCTCATCAATGGCTTCGCCGTCTCCTTCTGGATGCTTATCGTCGGTCGAATCTTGCTCGGATTAGGAATCAGATTCGCCAATCAGGTATATATATATATATATACACCGTGAATCAGGTATATATATAGAATTGGTGGGTTTGCGCTAGGTTTGGCTTTTGATTCTTAATCTGGGCAAATCATAATGAACAGATACGATCAATGTAAGCCTCAGGTGTGAGAGAAGCATAGCGAATAATATGAAGGACACGTTCTGGATCTTTCGCGGACTTGAGATTGGAGAGAAGAGGCCTGGATTTCTCCCTCGAAAATAATGGCGGCGATGAATTCGACAATGGGATTGTGCAGTATAATCGATAGCGGCAAGCTTGGTGAAGTCGAGAAATCGCAAACATTGTTACAGAGAACGAAGGTCGGCCTTGATTATTGCCTCCTTCTACGCAGGGTTTTGATTCTAAATCTGGGCAAATATGCGTTTGGCTTTTTTGTTCTTTTTGGGGATGAATTGATGAAGATCAAGATCAAGATTTTTAAAAAAAAAAATTAAGGGGTTTAGGGATTAAAAAAAATAGGGATTTATGTTAAATTGGAAAAATGAAGATGAAGATTAAAAAAATTTAAATTTTAGGGGTTTAGGGTTTAGGATTTTTAATATTTTTAAGGACTAAATTGAAATGTTTGAAAGAGTTTTGGGACATTTTACAATTTTATTTTGAGGATTTGGGACTAAAATGAATGAAGATGATGAAAAATGTAAATCCAGGGACTGATTTGCTAGTTTACTCAATTTTTATGTTCAAAAATGTAAATCCAGTCATCATGCCACGGTGGAAAAAAAAATATGAATGTCCAGTCATTATGCCACGTCAGATCAAAAAAATGACACATAAGTAAAAAATTACCACATGGGTATTGAGTCAAAATTGTGGGCATAATTGAAACGTTAGTTTCACATTGAGGGCACGCTTGAACAAAATGAAACGTTAGAGGCATAACTGAAAATCACTGCACACGTTAGGGGCACAAAATGGTGTTTTGCTAAATAGTATCATATCTTTATATGATTAAAAATTAATTCGATTGTATGAAATGTCAAATGTGGATAGAACTCATAGAAGTAATGGACAACAAAACAAAAATGGATTGGGTTTGGCAAAAAAAATTTAAGTGTTGATTTTGAAAGATATGGTGGATTCCTATATTTAAATTTTCTCCAATTTTTGGCTTGAATTTTTTTATTTGCATAAATTTATAATAATAAAAGTATAAAACAGTGTATTGGAAAATGTATGCTAATGTCATTTGAAAGAGAGAGGCGCATAGATTTATGCAATTAAATTAAACTTTTCAAAATAATTTGAAAATTAAGGCACTGGAGACATAAATACTGAGTGTGAAAAGAAATAGAGTATTCCAATTATCAAAATTAATCATATAAATGGTTCCTCTCCTTGATTGGTCAAAATTATTGAATTAAAAAATTAAAAAGAAAAAGAAATCACTCATTTTCTTATAGCTCACGTTCTCTCAAGTCTCACCCATACAAGTTACTTTTGATTTTCATTAATATTTTAAGCTCCATAAAAAAGGGTAAATTACACTTTGGTACCCTATAATTTGGTCATATTTCACTTTAGTACCCGGTGATTTAAAAAGTGACACTTTGATACCATGTGATATTCTCTTTTAATAAATTATTTTTA
>QANZ01010384.1:4386-55970 GCA_003254925.1 Chamaecrista fasciculata
TTTTTATTTAGTTAAAATTATATTTTAATATCACAAATAATATTATTTTTACAATTTGGTCAATTAATAAATTTTTTTTTTCAATTTATTCTATTAAAAACAAATTGTGAAGGACCAAATTAAAGAAAAAAATTTAAGAGGGACTAAATTTTTTATAAAATAAATATATAAAAATTAAAAAAACAAGTATGGGCCAACCCGCTAACCCAACCCAAACCAACCCGTCACTGTTTGGTTTGGGTTGGTTTGGGTTGACTCAATTATTTTCTTTAGCCCAACCCAACCCAACCTGCCAAATAAATTAGTGAGCTCAAACCAACTTATCATAAACCCAACCCAATACAGCCCGTGAACACCCTAGTTGGAACAAAGGAATAAACTGTACCGAAGCTTATCAAATTAATGAATGCATTCTGGGAATACTTTCTTCTTAGTTCTTATTATTTAATTTTGGATAAATTTTGTCGGTGGCATATTGTTTCGTCAAGATAAAAAGATGAAGAAAAGAAGTGATTATTTCATATATATGGTGTATTATATTTTTTTGTTGTTGTACTGGCTATGTAAATTAAGGGTCTGTTTGGATTACATTAGATTTTGATCCGCTTATAATTTGATCACCTTATGAGCAGATTATGAAAAATCAGATTATATTAAGAAGGATGTTTGGATTAGATTTATAAAAGTAGACTTTTAGGTGTGAAATTATTTAAATAGATATGTAATGATTGTGGGTTGTAGATAGAAGAGTATGAGAATTGATAAATTGTATAGGGTAGAAATGGAAGAGAAATTTATTTTTTAAATTTTTGAATTTGTGAAATAATTTGAGTTATTTGGATTAAATTATTAAAAAGTAGATTATTAATGATGAGAATTTTTGCATTGTCAATTGCAATAATCTAGATTTTTAAGAAGCTCCAATTTAGAGTTTTTTCTAGATTATCTGGATAGCTTATTTCACTTGATAAATATACATACTATAATTACAATTATCGAATATTGTCAAATAATTTTTTATGATCACACTTACTTTTAGTTCCCTCGTTCTGTATTGACTGAACAAATTAGCCGCTAAAAAATTTGGGTAAATTACACTTTGGTACCTTTGATAGCATTGCCCATGACAAATAGTAGACATCTGCTTCCTTCAATGGTAACCATTGATGCCGCGGAGGAATCTTCCCTGTGGTTTGACCCTAATTTATTTAGGTACCTTGTGGTTTAAAAAGTTACATTTTGGTACCATGTAGTATTCTCCGTTAATACTTTGGCACTCTGAATTTTAATTCCGTTAAAAAATTAACAGAACTTCACACTTTTGGGATTATTTTGTAATTTTAATCAATTTTGGGAGATAAAATGCAATTTTTTTAAAAAAAGTAAAACAAAAAATTAAACCTGAGCAGGACCCAAGGCTAGGAGCAGCGGGAGTGGCTCGGCTAAATTAGGAGGTAGATGAAGTATGGCTAAATTATGTCATCCTCACCATCCAGCTCATCTAATGCATATAATGGTGCCACGTTGCCTTTTATTTTCTGTTGTCTTTTTCGTGCAGCTTTTTCACAATGGGAAAAGATGATGAGTTATGAGAGAGAAGGAACTGCTATGGTGTGCTAAAAAGTGTAAATTTAAGTTTTAGTCTTTAAATTATTTTAAAACTACAATTTAGTCCTTAAATATTAAAATTATATTTTTAATCTCCTATTTTATTTTTAACAAATATCAAATATTTAAACTTTATAAATAATATTTCAAAGACTAAAAAATTATTTTTTATAAAAACAATTATGAACCAAAGAATATGTATCAGGGACTAAATAGTTAAATTATATATTCTGAAACACAAATGGAGCCAAATTACCTTCTAATTTTTTCTGGTGTTTTAGCTGCAATTTTTTCACGATAGGAAGCCATCAAGGGATAAATTATAAATTTAGAGGAATTAAAAGGCAACATGGTTTCATTTGTGTTTCTAAATTTATAATTTAATTATTTGGTCTCTCAAATATTCTTTGGTGTATAATTTTTTTATAAATATTATTTTTTTAATCTTTAAAACATTATTTGTAAACTTTAAATAGTTTATATTTGTACAAAAATAAATAAAAATATATTTTAATATATTTTTAATATTTAAGGACTAAATTATAATTTTAAAATAATTTTAAAGACTAAAACCTAAATTTACACTTTTAGCACAGCATAGCAGTTCCTTCTCTCTCATAACTCATCCCTTCGCATTGTGAAAAAGCAGCACGAAAAGACAACAGAAAATAAAAGGCAACCTGGCACCATTATATGCATTAGATGGTGAGGATGACATAATTTAGCCATACTTTATCTACCTCCTAATTTAGCTGAGCCACTCCCAAACCCAAGGTCTAAACCATCACATTAAACCCTAATTAACAATTTATCTTTCTAGGACATAATAACATCAGAATTCGCATCAGTACCCTTTGAACATCACATCCATCATCAACATGCTTAATTTGTCTGTTACTCCTAGCAATTAAGAAGATCGTTTTCTTCAGTTGATAACTTTTCAGCAGTGCTCTCCATCGTTCTTTCCTAATTGGTCTGAATTCAAATCAAGCGTACCTTTAAATTAACACCTTTGGAACTTGAACTAATTATTTATTGAATTGCAACATTTTTCTTTTCAATTTATTTTACTCATATTATTATTATATAAGCAAGCGAGAGAGGGGGAGATAGATAGGGATGATAAGGGTAGGGTATGGGTAGGGTAGGGTACTATGATACCCGGACCCAAACCCAGACCCATATATAAGTAGGTATCAAAATCAATCCTCATACTCATACTCGCTGAGTAGTCTAATCCCCATATTCGGACCCGGATCCAGAAAAATTTTAAAATAAACAATTTTTTGTTAATATAAAATTTATATTCATCCAACATTTTACATCTATGACTAATAAAAATAAAAAAAATAAATAAATAATATGAATGCATTAATAAAAGTGTAGTCTAATCCCTAGACCCGATCCGGGTCCAAACCCATACCCATAGGATAAATTTCAGGATCCCTATTAAATATGGGTATTTTGATCATCCCTAAAGATAGGAGAGAATAATAAGGTAAGTTTCTAATTAACAAAGTGTAGGCTTTTAATTTGTTCCTGACTAAAAAAAAACAAAATCATATATCTTTGTAACTTTGAATTAAACAGTAGTAAAATTAAGGTTACACTTTGATTAATACATGATATCACGAGGTCTACATGTTCAATTAAATGTTACTACAAAAAGTTGACTAGCCAATTTTAAACAAAAATAACGTGAAATTACAATCAACTATACAACCTCGTGATCAATGTGAGATCATAAGTTTCTCATAATGGATATCGTTACATGAAATTAGTAATGGTAAGTTATTACAAGGTTAATTCTCTCGATCATCATTAAATTACATTGAATAGTCATAATTTAAAATACATTACTCGATCACATGAAACAACAGTACGACTTTGATATTGATTATATGAAAGATAAGACACCTCATGACCAATGTGATTTTACAACATCCAACCATTATTATTACATGAAGTTATTTTGTAACAAACAACTCATGTGAAGCATCTAATATATGGACATTTTAAAATTAAGATTATAATAAAAGTTGACGAGATCACGTGACTATGAAGCTTGACCATCGTTACATGAAGTTAAAAATCAATTTAAAACAAACTAGTCACATGAAATTCAACTTTGGAATATAGATTTAAAGTTTGAGTGAAACTAAAGTTACCTCGTGATCAATGTGATTATGATCCAGTATAAAAAGAACTTAGATTTCACCAAGTACTCACAAAACAGATTCATGTACGCAAGTTAACTTTACATAGAATCAAAGATATGAGAGCTACACGATAGTAGAGTCTGGAAAATAAAACTGACAAGATGGGAGACTTAATTTGTAAGTATGATCTTTTTGTTAATTGCTTTTTTCTTTTCACAATTGTTTGAGTTTTTGGCTTAATCACTTGGTACAAATTTTAAGACTTATTTAAGATTGAGTGAGTTTGATGTAAAGGGTGCAATTGTTGAACTACAAGGTGAATTTTGATTTCAAGTTTTGAGAAACTAAATCAGTTGAATTATATGTTTATTTTTCAAATGGTGAGTTTTGAATTGACATCAAGTAGTATTACTTAGTAAAAACTATTTTAAGTTTTATTAGTTATAGTTCTCATAGTTGTGACTTACTGAGTTTAATTGTTTGTCTTTATTCCAGGAAAATGATCATTTTGCATCAAACTACTCCACTTTCTTTTGGAATATTCAAATGGATAAATTTCCATTGGAGAATGAAAAAGGCAAGAGTGAATCTAAAGTCATTCAGTGATTTCTACGATGTCTTGGTGATAAAGAAATTGTCATTATTTGAAGCCACGACCTTTGTCCAAAAAATTCTAAAGATGCAACAACAAAACTCAAATACAACTTAGGTACGACATCAAATGTTCTGGTAATTGGGTGTTGTTCTTATAGCCTCTCTCTAATTGTAGATTGCATAACGTTCACTCATGTTTAACACATGATTTCATTTTTATGTATATTCATACTCGACTGAAACAAGAAAGGAAGCGATACTTTGCAAGCTCAACTACCAAATTGCACCATTGTTGCTTCTCAGAACATAGCAGAGCAGAGCAAAAACACAAGATTTTGGGAGATAAGCTAGCGGTTATGCGGAGTTGTGGGTGGATTCTACGGCAGCTCATGGCTGGTGGGAGCTCGGCCATGTCAAAGGCGAAAACAATGACGATGAAGAGAGAAAAAAGTATATTAGGCACAAAATCGGAACTATATATATACCTTACAACTTGAAGTGGTTGTTTAATAATTTCATTGTATTATACAGTCATTCAATAAATAGTCCACTTGAAAGTAGAATAGGCACAAAAACGGAACTACAAATTGAAGTGGTTGAATTTCTATTATTTAACAATTTCTTTGTATTATACACTCATATTCAAATATATAGTCCCTTTGAAAGAATTACCAGTTCCATGAATAAAACCCCCGGCAACTTGGTGATCAAGGATAGTGGTGATGGTGTTGGGGCATAGAAACAAGAAAATTTGGTGTAAGATTTTATACAAAAAATTTAAATTGTGTCAAAGAAATGCAATCAGTTGAAATAGTCCAAATTAAGAGACTAAATAGTCCAAACGTCATAACTTTTAGAAACATAGTATAAAATATTAATATTTTAAAAATTAAACTGTAATTTAGTGTAATCTTCAAGAACTGTCTTGTTAGTTTACTCTTTTATTTTTTCTTTTTACCATATTTGATCAAGCCATGGTGTAGACCAATTATTAGGGGTGTTCAAAGGTTGGATTGGATCGGTTTGGACAATTTTTTTCAACCGAACCGAATAGATTGGATGACAACCAAAGTCATCCAATCAATCCAGTCATTTTGAGTCATCCAAACCAATCCAAACCGACTTCAATCGGTTTGGATTGGATCGGTTAATCGGTTAATAGATAAAAATCTGAAAACTTCATAAAAACTCGAAAAAATTCAGAATCAATGCATATTAATCTCTAATTTTATAACAAAATCAATATACCACCTAAAATTTCATTGTCTTAGCCAGCAAACTTTTTTGTTTGATAAAATAGTGCTACATTCATCACTAAAATAAGTCAAAGTACATAATTACATAACAAAAGAAGTAACCAGCATTAAAACTGATATCAAAGAAAAAAAAATTAAAATCCGACGAGCACATACCACAGAACAGAGGGACGAGCACTGGCAAGGTGAGACGAGCACGGTGACGAGCATGGCGGACGAACAGCGACGAAGAGCAACCAGCAGCGGCGATGACGAGCAGAACCACAAGCAACAGCGGCGACGGGAGCAGAACCAGAATGACCGGCAACGACGACGAGCAACACCCAGAATGAGACCGGCGACGAGCAGAACCAGAATGAGACCGGCGACGAGCAGAACCAGAATGAGATCGGCGACGAGCAGAACGACCGGCAACGACGACGAGGAACACGACGACGACGAGGAACGACGAAGACTGAGTGAATGAGGGACGAATTTGTTGAATGTTGTTGATGATGGAGAGAGAGGTAGGGTTTTTTTCGCAGGTTGGAGAAGGAATAGAGGATGGAGGCGGCTAGGTTTGTTTGTTGAAGATATGGTATGGTATGACTTATGACTTATGAGTCATTTTTAACCAAAAAAAAAAAAGACTCATGAGTCATTAAAGAGGAAGATGCAGACCAAAAAAAAAAAGAGGCAGATGTAATATTTGGTTCGGTTTGGTTTGGTCGGTTTTGTATGTTTTAAAAAAACCGAACCGAACCAATCGGTTTCTATAAATTTTATCCAATACATCTGATTACATGATCGGTTTTGTTCGGTTTTGGTTGGATCGGTTTGGATCGGATCGGTTGAGTTTGGATCGGATTGGATTTGAACACCCCTACCAATTATTACTTACTAGAACTCAGAGAGGATGCTGAGTTGTGAGATCCTAGAATTTTAGATTTTAGTTTTAGGGGTTTAAAAATAGAATTAATGGTTTCTAGAATTCAAAATAGATTTTGAGCTAGTTTCCGACCAGTATTAGAAGTTTTAGTTTAGATTTTGTTTTTTAGAAATTAGCAAACCCGGTAATTTAGAATTTTAATCGTCATATTTGAGACCATCATATTTTGTTTGGCTTGTGATAAAAATGTGGGAGCAAGGAGTTTAAAATTTTATCTGACTTTTATTTTGGTATTGCAATAAATCACATTCGAGTAAGAAACGTGAGATGTCAGAGATAGAGTTTTTAAAAATAAATTTTTTATTTGAAATCTACAAAACGAATCAAATAATATAACTTTTGTAAAAAATTCCACTTTGAAAAATGTGTTTTTAGGGACTACAACGTAAGAAATTCTAAAGTTTAGAGAATATGCCTGAGAATATTCCCTTCCTAGAACCGGAAAGATCTCTTTGCCCTAACTTCATAAATTACTTTCAGCCTCCCCAACTTTGAGAATTAGCAAAATAGCCCCTACAACTTTGACCGTCCTTATCTCCTTCCAAACCTTCTTGGTGGTGCGTTATTTCCCTCTTTTTTTTTTTCTCTCGTTTGTTTCCCTCCATCTTGAGACTTGATTTTTGCTATTTCGGATGATGGTCTTCTATAATTTATTGGTTGTTTATGATGTTCTTAACATTCTTAGACAATGATTAGTAGCTTGTTCTCACTTTCACTAATTATAGACCCGATAGAAATTTAGGGTTCACATGAATTGGGGGTTTTGGCCAAATCTTTCATGTTTCTTGAAATTAATAGTTTTAATAAACTATTTTCATGACAATAATTAATTCTGCATCATCGGTTTAATGCTTGGTTTCATTTTCTATGAAATTTGGACCTGATGAAATTGTAAAGCAAACTTTAATTGGGATTTTGACATAATCCTTGAGTTTTCTTGAAATTTTTAGATTAGATGAGTTCAATGGACTATAATAATGAGTTCTAATGTATTAATTTAAATTTAAAATGCGTATTTTGAAATTTAACTATCATGCACAAAGCTTCAAAGTTGCATTTTGGTCCTTATGGATAATTTGATAGATTTGATGAATTAAATAGGATACGTTGGAATTATTGTGGGTAGGCTTATGACATGAGATAAACTCATGTCCGTGCCGATCACGTGCTCCCACAGATAGATTGGGAGTCATGACAGAGTAAGGGAGGCTTAATTTGCTTTTCAACAATGGTCATTTTAAGTTAATTTTAAATTTAAAAATCAATGTGTATTTTCCAAGGATATTAAAACCAGACCGAACCGCCCGGTTCAACCGGTTGAACCATGAATCGGTGCCTGGTCCGGTCCAAGTTGGCTTAAGAACTGAATGTGTTTCGAACTAGTCAAGAATTGCTCAAACCGGTCAAAAACCAGGAAAACCAGCATGAACCGGCCGGTTTGGAGCATAACCGGTTCACTGTTTTTTTTTAAAAAAAATTATGGATGAACAACCAGAAAAAGGAGATTTGGATGGAGATGAACAAATCTTGTTGGAGTTGCTACCTGAAAATAAGAGAAACACCTAAAAACAAGAACAAACTGTTAGTAAATAAAATGCGTGGTCCTGAGCTGAGGCACGGATATCTCGCTTTCTTTAAGGTAATTCACGCCTCCCACGAGTTGATTTAGTCATATCACCCGGTGCAGCGACACAGTACTCGTCTGTTTAATCTATCACCTCTGCACTAAGGTAATAGATAGGACTCTATCTCTCACACTTTTTTCTCTATCCAAGTATATAAAATTGTTTCTTAGAATTTTTACAATTAACACCTATCACACTCCTCCTTGTTATCTTGATAGCTTATATATATATATATATAGATCAGCCACCAAAAGCTAGACGTTGCTCATCATTGAAGGAACATAATAAACACATTAAAATGCATATGTTTTAGCCATTTACTTGTTTTAATTTCATGCATCAACGGCCATAGTCCAACGTTCATATAATAGAAAATTAGAAATCCATTAGTGTTTATAATGTAATTAGTGACCAACGTTTATATTTCCAATGAATAAATATGTATGAAAAATAATGATATTAACTATAATTATAATTTTATAATAATATCCAACAAATCTGAACAATATAAAAAAAAATATTGATAAACAAAACAAGATATAAATGAAAAAGAAGAGATTTAAATGAACAAGAAGTTCTGAAACTTGGATATAGAGTAGATGAAGAAGGATGAGCATCATACAACTGAGGAGCAAATAAATTGAGAAACAATGGTGGAGGAAAGTTGATACAAGTGAACAAAGATTCAAAGTTTGTAAGGAAGAAGGGTGAAAACGCTAAACAATTTTGCTTTGTGGTCTTTGTTCCAAAACATGAATAATGGTGTTGTTTTTAATTAATAGGATGAATGTTTATTTCCTTTTTGTGTTTTATTTCCTTCTTGTAATTTATTTCCTTCTTGTAGTTTATTTCCTTCTTATAGTTTGTCCTGATTGTGGTTTATTTCATTTTTATTGATTGACCTGATTGTAGTTTATTTCTGTGTTAGTTTATTTTCTTATTGTGTTTATTTGACTATTTATATGTTATAAATTTATAATAACTCTTTATGAACTTGTTTATGACATATTAATTTTGAATTTTATTATATATAGAGTTTTTTTTAATTATAATTAGTATTTTATTATTTTTTTGGTCTAGTATTTATTAATATATTATTTATTTATTTATTAATTTGTAAACGGTCCGACTTCGGTTGATCTTCAGTTGAACCATTGAACCTCTACTTCAACCGGTTCAATTGCGATTTTAAAAACCTTGGTATTGTCTGAATAAATTATTATTAATAACATAAAAATGGCTTGTAAAATATTTTATTTGGATAAATAATTAATTAGACTATAAAAAATTGAAGTTTATTTAAATTTAAAATGAGATGAAAACAAATTACGCCAAAATAAGAGCGGGGAAGAAGCCATAAAGAGAAGACAAAGGATTCAGGAGAATTTTTTATTTTTTGCCTGACAAGAGAATATTGTATGAGAGTGAAAAAGAATTTTTTTTTTTAGGAATTTCAGACAAAACCAAAATTTATTCATTTTTACAATATGAAGTTAAAAAATAATGATTTATTTTATTTTAAGAAATTGTTAAAATACTAAGTTTTGAAAGATAAGAATTTAGATCACGACAAAATATTATCCAAAATAATACTTTTTTTTTTTGCAGAGTCCAGATTCCCTCGTCATCTTCTCCAAATGTGAATGAATGCGTAGTTCAAAATTCATTTCTTTCTTCCATCTGTGATTGAGTCTCTCTTCAATACCATTCAACTAGCTAGTGTAAAACTTTTAAAGATCAAAATGAAACAAAATGATTTATCTCATACTTCAAGGTTTATAAAAAAAAAATGTTTCTGATCCCACATTTTCTAGATGTAACGAAGAGGCCCATAACAAAAAAAGAGTAATGGAGTTTGAATCCATCACTGTTTTTCACTTTTTCTTATCATGCTCAACTCTAAGCGTCATCCTCCAAGCTCCGAACAAGGAATCTAGTCGACCATTGGGTGGAGAGCAGCTCCTCCAAGTGTTTCAACCATGGATGGTGAAGGAAGATGAAGATGGAAGGCAAGAGGAGAAAGGGGGACGAGTTGGAGGCAAGGTGAGGTGAGAATGACGTGTGAATGAGGGTTTTAGGTGGGTATATGTTAAATGATGAGTTGGGTCGGTTTAGGAATAATATTTCAGGTCTTAGGGTTTAGTTTCGGGTAATATGAATGCAAAATCGGGTTGGGTTTACAAAAATATGAAATCAGCATGAAAAAGCGCGACAAGGCCGTTGGAAAGCTGCTACTGTGCATAGCGGCGGACCAACGACTAAAGGCACTGTAATTGAGGCCTTTGGAAAGCCATTAAGGCAAGAGGCGGCTTCCCAACGGCCTAGTATAAAAAAATGGTGTTTCGCCTTCGTTTCGCTCCCGACTTCATTCCGCTTTGATCCCGGTCTTCTTCCACTTCAATCCTTGGGTCTTTGGCTCCTAAAAACTTACAATTGCACTAAGATAAACATGTAAAACCTCAAGATCTAATTAAACACTTAAAACATGAGAGAATTACACTAGAAACCGATAAAAGGACCAAAATGCAATTGCGATCTCAATGCAACAATTATCATATCTAGAGGTCTAAAACATATATGTTATAAAACATCATAAAACACATCCAAAGACCTCTAGATAGCATGGTATAAACCGGCTCGATCAACTCCCCCACACTTAGGACTTTGCACTCCTGAGGAAAGGTAAGACTAAAGAGAAACTAAGCATGCAAAAGACACAATCTATTTACCAAATCCCACAAGGTAACAACAACATGCATGAACCCAAACTAAAGATTAGACCGAATTAAGACAATTGAAACCAATCAACGATCAAATTGAATAATGTAATAAATAATAAACATTAATTATTTTAAATATATATAAAATATAAACATTATTTTGTAGAAATAGATTACGTTACAAGAATAATTTTTTATTTTGTAGAAACAATACATAATTTATTTTTTAAAAAATAAATGTAAGTGTGTATGAAGAAAAATCAAGAGTATATTTGGAAAATATTGATTATTCTTAGGATTATTTAAGTTGAACTAAACATAAGAATACAACATTATTGGAAATATCATAAAATAATTATAGGAATATTTTAACTCACCCAGATAGATTGTTTTTTAATATTCATGATAATCATATTCTTGGGAGTTACATTCCCAAGAGTATGATTTCCGGGACTAAAAAATAATTTGCGTACCAAACTCCCCCTTAAGGTGATCATGATTTAAGATATTTCCACTTGACTTCCTCTTTAAGAAAAGAATATATCAAATTATCTAATTTTTATGATTAAAAATTATTTAATTCTAAATTAAATTTAATTTAGCTTAAATTAATAATTGAACTAATTAAGATTTACTTTTATCAAAGAGCAAATTAGTTAAAATCTTCAAGTCATGAGGATGATGCCACCTTTACCCATTTTCGTATTGACCCCAACAACTCTTTTATAAAATGGCCAACAAGTTTTCTTATTTGTGAAAATTTCTCAAAACTTGTATTTATTTGGAGAAAAGGTCTAAAAGTCAAAATAATTATAAGAATAACACAGAAAAAATAGGTTGTTCACAATAATTTATTATAAGGTTAATTCTCCTGATCATTATTAATTGACGTTGAATAATCAATTTGAAATACACTACTCACATGAAAGGTGTACGACTTTAATATTGATAATATAAAATTTAAGACACCTCGTGATCAATTCACGAGATTCAACCTTTATTATTATTACATGATGAAGTTGAATTACTTTGTAACAAACAACTCACGTGGAGCATCTAATATGTAGACAATTTAAAATTAAGATTATGATAAAAGTTAACTCAATTAGTAGAAGATCACATGGCCTAGAAGCTTGATCATCATTACGTGAAGTTAAAAACTAATTTATAACAAACTAGTCACGTCAAATTCAACTTTACGGTATAGATTTAAAAATTGAGTGAAACTAATAAAGTTACCTCATGATTCACGTGATTATAATCAAGTATAAAAGACACCTAGATTACACTTAATTAGTACTCACAAAATAGTTCTGCGCACTCAAACTATCTTTACATAGAATCAAGGATATGTAGAGTCTAGAAACAAATTGACAAGATGGGGAGACTCAATTTGTAAGTGTAATCTTCCTTTAGTGCATTGGTTTTCTTTTTCACATTTGTTTGAAATTTTGGCTTAATTAATCACATGGTACAAATCTTGACTTAGCCAATATTGAATTGTTTGATGGTAAAGGGTGCCATAGTTGACGTTCAAGTTGCGAGAAACCAAATCATTTAAAATACGTTTATTTTTTTCAATACCTTCAAACGGTGAGTTTTAAATTGACATCAAGTAGTATTACTTTGCTCATAGTAGTGATGAGTGTAATCAGTTTATCCTTATTGCAGATGTATGAACATTTTGCATCAAATTGTTCCACATCCTCTCCGAATATTCAAATGGACAAATTTCAATTGGAGAATGGAAAAGGCAAGAGCAAAACTAAAATCATGTAGTAATTTCTATGATGTTTTGGTGATGGAGAAGTTGTCATTTTCGAAGCTATGACCTTTGTCCATGAAATTTTAAAGATGCAACAACAAAACTCAAATATAATTTTGATAACACCTTTAAGTGGTGTTGTAGATGTCACGATTAAGGCTTGACTTCTTTTCTATGTATATTCATCCCAAGCAAATTCTTTTCTATGTATATTCTGCTGTAGCTGATGGCTTGTGGGAGCATGGTGATGTCAAATGCCAAAAAAATGACGATGGAGAGAGGAAAAAGTAGACTAGGCACAAAAATGAAACTATATATATATGTACCATACAAAATTTTATGGTGAATATGTGAAAATGATGCTTGAACATTTTGAAGTAGTGTGAAAGTATTGTTATTTCTCAATTGGCATGATCACTACTATCATTACTCTTCAAGTTTTTGAGACGAATCATTTTCTCTCCCATTATTATTGGGATTTTTTTTTAATTCCTTCAATCTATTATTTTGTCATATGTCAAGCCCAATAATTAGGAGTCTGAATTTCTACTATTGAATAATTTCTATTCTTAATTTTTTTTTACCATATTTGATCAACCCATGGTCTACACCAATTATTAATTATTAGAACTCAAACAGGATGCTGAATAAGAGAGGCGTTTTGCTGTTCAACAATGATTATTTGAAGTTAATTTCAAATTTAAAAATTAATGTGTATTGTCTGAATAAATTATTATTAATAAAATAAAAATTGCTTGTAGAATATATTTAATTTGGATGAATAATAAATCAAACTATAAAAAATTAANTTATTATTAAAATAAAAAATGGCTTGTAGAATATATTTTATTTGGATAAATAATGAATCAAACTATAAAAAATTAAAGTTTATATAAACTTAAAATGAGAAGAAAACAAATTATGCCAAAATGGAGTGAGAGAAAGAAGCCGAAGTGGAGAGAAACAAAAAATTTAAAAATAATTTGGATGCGTTTTTCTTAAAATGGCAAAATAGATGGAGTTTGGATAGCAAGTAGCGAGTAATGGTAGAATCGGCTAAGAAAAAACTTTTTTTTTTGGGTCAGAGCTAGGAATAAACTTTTGAAACTAAATTAAAGTAAAAGGAAAATACTTTAAAGACTGAAACAGAATTCATTTATTCAAATGAAAATTGACCAATAAAAAAATATTTGTTTCTAACTCAGCCCGCCCATAATGTTGGATTTTATTATTTGCTCATGAGACGATATTGAGACATGTGTGCCTGTAATGGACTCAAATTTTAATGTCCCCCCAAACAAGAAAGAGTAATGGACTTCAAATCCATTAATATTTTTTTTTTTTCAGTTAAAAGCCTCCTTTTTGTCCCAAATATTAATTTCGATTTTGCCACTAATATTTTTTTTTTGGTACAAATTATCACTAATATTTATTTATTATTAATTTTGATCGATTTTATTCTTTGTTCAAATTTTATGCCCTGCCCTGCATTATATGGAGTTGGAGTTGATATTATGTTTCTTATCAGCGTCTGTATTTGGTTGCAGATGATGAAATAGGAGAATCCTAATCTTTTGGTTTCTTTCAAGGCTCTGGACACCCTCCCATGGGGTTGGAGTTGGTACTAAGTAACCCACTCTTTAATAGTAGAAAAGATTTGGTGTTGCTTATGTAAATTCTAACTTTGATATTTATATCATAGAAATAATATATTTTGGAGGACAAATTTGAGGCTCATATCACAAGAATCTTCTATGATGAAATTGGTCCTCGAAGATTGAGGATCCTTCTTTACTCTATTATATGTATTGTAGGGGATATGCTATATCATAAATATATTGAATAGAAAAAGATATTAAAGGATTTTGCAGCAAAGTGCAAGTCTCTCCTTGTCTCCTTGAATACTCTTGATAAAAATTCACATGAAAAAAATGTATCAGACAAAAAATATATATATTTGAATATATTCCACACCCGAAATATTAATAAAGAACTACATTTTTATCTAGTAATTACCTTTTATAGAGGAAGACAAGGAATTGAAAACTTTTAAATTATCCCTAATTTTAACAAATATAAAGAGATTTGTCATTTCAGTGAATCTACCATGTTCTGGTTTTAATCCCATTGTGACAAGGAACCACATGATCTTGTTAGGAGAAAACCTACTTTTTAAATTTTAAATTCATCCCAAAATTACAAATTAGTCCTTAAATATTAGAAATACACTTTAATTTTTGGTTGTCGATTTTATAAAAATGTGTTGTTAATTATTTAATCTTCACAAATAATATTTCAATGACTAAATAGGTAACATTTTGTTAACAAAAAAAAGGAACAAAAAGTTTATTTTTAATTTTCAGGGATTAAATTACAAAATTGAGACAAACTCAGGGACTAATTAAAGAATAGGTTTACTCACCCTGTTAGTTGTTTTCTCATTTCTGGGCCAATACTCAATTATACGCTGCAACGTGTCCCTGCCTCATTTTATACAAATTACAAAATAAGCCATAAGGTCATCTTATTAAAAGGCTAAATTGCAAATTGGTCCCATATCTTTTTCTTAGTCCCCAATTTGGTCCTATATCTTTTTCTTGTTGCAGTTTTGGTCCTATATATTTGCAAAAGGTTCTGATTTTGATCTAATATCTTTTAGTCAAGTTGCTGAATTAGTCTTATATGTTTGCAAAATGATCAACCATTAGTTGATCATTTTGTAAAGTTATGAGACCATTTCTAAACAGGACCCAAAGATATAATAGGATCAATTATGCAATTAACCCAAATATATGAGACTAAATATGTATCAAAAGAAGATATAGGAACAAATTGGGACCTGACCCAAAGATATGGGACCAATAGTGCAACAAAAAAAATATGGGATCAAATTGGTAACTGATCAAAAGATATGACATCAAATTTACACTTTGGCCTATTAAAAATGATGATTCTCTTTCCACCAACTAGATTTGAAGATTCAAATATAGATTCACTAGAAGATATCAGTTGGCTTACCAAGATGAAGAAAACATGATGTCTTAAGAGCATGTTGAGACACAAGAAAATGTACTTGTGTTCAAAGCCATACATATGACTTGGTAGGACAAGCTTGCTTAACTCTCAAGTCACCTTATATCTTTGGGACTTGTAACTACAATTTGTAAGACAATACCATTTATCTATATATATATATACTTAAGCCCCATTTATCTATATATATATACTTAACATTGCATTCACAAGCAACACAAGCAATTCCCATCCTGAAAACATAAGAATTTTAGATACCTCTTCTCATCACAAGTCCTTTGAGATCATCACTTTGTATTATACTAACAATGGGATTCTGTTTACCCGGTATTCGATGGCCATCGCTTTCTACATCCCAACCTTCTTGGAAGGCAATGGAAATCCCAAAGGAATACCTTACCGTTTATGTTGGAGAGAAAATAAAGCGATTTAGTATTCCGGTATTGTACTTGAACCAACCTTCATTCTTCGACTTATTGAGTCAAGCTGAAGAAGAATTAGGTTATGATCATCCGATGGGTGGCCTTACAATCTCTTGCAGAGAAGATGTGTTTGTAGAACTTGTTTCTTGCTTGAATGAGTTATTAATTCCATCATTCTAATTGGACACATTTTGCATAGAGTTTTTAACCACTGTACTAAAATCATCATTTAGAAGCCAGGCCGCTTGAAACATGAAGTGCTTACTATTGGAACTAGATGGCTACTTCCATGACTAGGCCCAACCACATTAATCCCATTACCATGTATCCCTCGGCCCACAAAATTGGATGTAACATTTGATTGACCCAAAATTTGGTCCACATAAACTTTTCCATTTACATTCTCCTTTCCCAAGAAGGGACTCGTTGCCTTTCTAACCACTCCTCAATTGCTAGCATTTAAACCCAAAAGTGTTACTTTTTAAATCACTTGATATTAAAGTGAAATATGACTAAATTATAGGGTACCAAAGTGTAATTGACCCTTTTTTTTACGGAGCTTAAAATATTAATGAAAATCAAAAGTAACTTGTATGGAGTGAGACTTGAAAGAACACGGGCTAAAGAAAAGTGGGTGATTTCTTTTTTTTTTTTTTAATTTTTTAATTCAATAATTTTGACCAACTATAAAGGGGTGGAGCCATATAATATAAAATATAATGGTGCCAAGTTGCCTTTTATTTTCTGTTGTCTTTTTTCGTGCAGCTTTTTTACAATGGGAAGGGATGAGTTATGAGAGAGAAGGAACCGCTATGGTGTGCTAAAAAGTGTAAATTTAGGTTTTAGTCTTTAAAATTATTTTAAAACTACGATTTAGTCCTTAAATATTAAACATATATATTTTTATCTCTTATTTTATTTTTAACAAATATCAAATATTTAAACTTTATAAATAATATTTCAAAGACTAAAAAATTAATTTTTATAAAAACAATTATGAACCAAAGAATATGTATCAGAGACTAAATAGTTAAATTATATATTTTGAAACACAAATGGAGCCAAATTACCTTCTAATTTTTTTTTTTCTGGTGTTCTAGTTGCAAATTTTTTCACGATAGGAAGAAATTAAGGGATAAATTATAAATTTAGAGGAATTAAAAGGCAACGTGGTTTCATTTGTGTTTCTAAATTTATAATTTAACTATTTGGTCTCTCATAAATATTCTTTGGTACATAATTTTTTTTATAAATATTATTTTTTTAATCTTTAAAACATTATTTGTAAACTTTAAATAGTTTATATTTGTACAAAAATAAATAAATAATAATAATAATATATTTTTAATATTTAAGGACTAAATTATAATTTTAAAATAATTTTAAAGACTAAAACCTAAATTTACACTTTTAGCACAGCATAGCAGTTCCTTCTCTCTCATAACTCATCCCTTCGCATTGTGAAAAAGCAGCACGAAAAGACAACAGAAAATAAAAGGCAACCTGGCACCATTATATGCATTAGATGGTGAGGATGACATAATTTAGCCATACTTTATCTACCTCCTAATTTAGCTGAGCCACTCCCAAACCCAAGGTCTAAACCATCACATTAAACCCTAATTAACAATTTATCTTTCTAGGACATAATAACATCAGAATTCGCATCAGTACCCTTTGAACATCACATCCATCATCAACATGCTTAATTTGTCTGTTACTCCTAGCAATTAAGAAGATCGTTTTCTTCAGTTGATAACTTTTCAGCAGTGCTCTCCATCGTTCTTTCCTAATTGGTCTGAATTCAAATCAAGCGTACCTTTAAATTAACACCTTTGGAACTTGAACTAATTATTTATTGAATTGCAACATTTTTCTTTTCAATTTATTTTACTCATATTATTATTATATAAGCAAGCGAGAGAGGGGGAGATAGATAGGGATGATAAGGGTAGGGTATGGGTAGGGTAGGGTACTATGATACCCGGACCCAAACCCAGACCCATATATAAGTAGGTATCAAAATCAATCCTCATACTCATACTCGCTGAGTAGTCTAATCCCCATATTCGGACCCGGATCCAGAAAAATTTTAAAATAAACAATTTTTTGTTAATATAAAATTTATATTCATCCAACATTTTACATCTATGACTAATAAAAATAAAAAAAATAAATAAATAATATGAATGCATTAATAAAAGTGTAGTCTAATCCCTAGACCCGATCCGGGTCCAAACCCATACCCATAGGATAAATTTCAGGATCCCTATTAAATATGGGTATTTTGATCATCCCTAAAGATAGGAGAGAATAATAAGGTAAGTTTCTAATTAACAAAGTGTAGGCTTTTAATTTGTTCCTGACTAAAAAAAAACAAAATCATATATCTTTGTAACTTTGAATTAAACAGTAGTAAAATTAAGGTTACACTTTGATTAATACATGATATCACGAGGTCTACATGTTCAATTAAATGTTACTACAAAAAGTTGACTAGCCAATTTTAAACAAAAATAACGTGAAATTACAATCAACTATACAACCTCGTGATCAATGTGAGATCATAAGTTTCTCATAATGGATATCGTTACATGAAATTAGTAATGGTAAGTTATTACAAGGTTAATTCTCTCGATCATCATTAAATTACATTGAATAGTCATAATTTAAAATACATTACTCGATCACATGAAACAACAGTACGACTTTGATATTGATTATATGAAAGATAAGACACCTCATGACCAATGTGATTTTACAACATCCAACCATTATTATTACATGAAGTTATTTTGTAACAAACAACTCATGTGAAGCATCTAATATATGGACATTTTAAAATTAAGATTATAATAAAAGTTGACGAGATCACGTGACTATGAAGCTTGACCATCGTTACATGAAGTTAAAAATCAATTTAAAACAAACTAGTCACATGAAATTCAACTTTGGAATATAGATTTAAAGTTTGAGTGAAACTAAAGTTACCTCGTGATCAATGTGATTATGATCCAGTATAAAAAGAACTTAGATTTCACCAAGTACTCACAAAACAGATTCATGTACGCAAGTTAACTTTACATAGAATCAAAGATATGAGAGCTACACGATAGTAGAGTCTGGAAAATAAAACTGACAAGATGGGAGACTTAATTTGTAAGTATGATCTTTTTGTTAATTGCTTTTTTCTTTTCACAATTGTTTGAGTTTTTGGCTTAATCACTTGGTACAAATTTTAAGACTTATTTAAGATTGAGTGAGTTTGATGTAAAGGGTGCAATTGTTGAACTACAAGGTGAATTTTGATTTCAAGTTTTGAGAAACTAAATCAGTTGAATTATATGTTTATTTTTCAAATGGTGAGTTTTGAATTGACATCAAGTAGTATTACTTAGTAAAAACTATTTTAAGTTTTATTAGTTATAGTTCTCATAGTTGTGACTTACTGAGTTTAATTGTTTGTCTTTATTCCAGGAAAATGATCATTTTGCATCAAACTACTCCACTTTCTTTTNTCGCTTTGGGTCACGGTTCAACCCGGGTCAATCTGGTCCGAAGCGGTTTTGGGCGGTTCAAAGTGGTCCAATATTTAGAACGGTCCAATGGTCCAAACCGAGCCGTTTTCACTTCGGGTCCCGATTCGACCATCTTGTCTAGTCCGGGTTTCATAACATTGGTTTAGATCACAAGAAAAGATTTTTCAAAATAATAATATACAATACATCAAGCATAAGTGGAATTAGATTCAAAATTTATTCATGATGGTTCGTTGTTTAAGTTTACTCAAAATAAAAATTTTGAAAAATAAAAATTTTCTTAATTTATTAGTCTCATAATTTTTTACAAGGTAATACTATGAAAAGATAGATTGTTTAAGTAATCTAGTTTTCAATCGTTGGATTTAATTTTTTTAGTTTTGGGATATGTGTAATGTTTTTTAAATTATAAAACACAGATCTCGAGACTAAAAAAGTTAAATCTAACGACTGAAAAATAATATGCTTTAGCAATGAAGCTTTTTATAGATTTTTCCTTTTTTACAATGTTATTTTAACGTTTCTTCGGTCACACTCTTTCTTTTCTAGAGAGAGCGAGAAGAGAGAGAGACAAAAAGTTAAAATAATTGGTTGGTGTTTATTTTTTTAATGACAAAATGAATTGAATTTGGATAACGATTAGCGACTAGTGATAGAATTGGCAAGTAAAAAATTAACTTTAAAGACCAAAAGTGAAAGAAAAATACTTTAAAGACTAAAAACGGAATTCATGGAGAAATTTGACCTTAATATAAAATATTTTGTTTTTAAATCAGCCCAAATTTTCTGGATGTAACCAAGAGGCCCATAATGTTGGATTTTTCTTTTTCAATTTTGGTATTAAATCTTTTTTAAAAGTCTTACTTATTGGTCTCAATCACTAAATGTGGTCATATTTTTTTCGTTTTAAATTCAATTACTACGAGTCTAGAGTCACGAGTTATTCTTGATAAGTTCTTTTTTTTAACCAGCGAATAAGGTCAAATTAGACTCAAAAAATAAGAAAAAAGTTTAATATTTTGTTTAAAGACTAAAAACGGAATTCATTCATTCCGGTGAAATTTGACCTTAATAAAAAATATTTTGTTTTTAATTCTGCCCAAATTTTGTGGATGCAACTAGGAGGCCCATAATGTTGGATTTTTTTTTTCCGATTTTGGTATTAAATCTTTTTTAAAAGTCTTACATTCTTACTTATTGATTTCAATGACTAAATATAGTCATATCTCTCTCATTTTAAATTGAATTACTACGAGGGCATGAGTTATTTTTTACGAGTTCTCTCTTTGGCCTGCAAATAATGTCAAATTGGACTCCAAAAATTGACTACCCATTTCAATTTGAGATCATGAATTCCGCATACTCAATATCTTTACATGAAATAAGTAATAGTAACTTATTATAAGTTTATTTCTCTCAATCATCATTACATAACATTAAATAGTCAATTTGTAATAAATTAATCACGTGAACCTTGATATTGACAATGTAAAAGTTAAGACACACCTCGCGATAAATGTGATTTTACGAGATCCAATGCAACCTTTAATATTTTTATATGAATGATCAGTTTGTAACAAACAACTCACGTAAAACATCTAACATTTGAACAAATAACGTGAACTCACGTTGGATAGATGCTTGACCATCGTTACATGAAGTTAAAAATCAATTTGTAACAAACTACTCACGTGAAAAATACAACTTTACATGATCAATAATGTGATTGTGATCAAGTATAAAAAGCACCTAGATTACACCAAATACTCACAAAATAGATTCATGTAGTCAAGTTACCTTTACATAGAATCAAGGATATGAGAGCTACAAGACAGTAGAGTCTAGGAAAAAAGAATTGAGAAGATGGCGAGACTCAATTTGTAAGTATGATATTCTTTTTGTGTATTGATTTTTATTTTTATTCACAATTGTTTCAGATTTTGGTCACATGGTACAAATCTTAAGGCATATATATATAAGATTGACTCTATGTTTGGACAAGGTAAGATCAAGAGGGAAAATAATTGTTTTAAAAAAAATAATTACCTTCAAAAATTATTTTTCCTATTCAATTTACCTTGTCCAAAGACACTCTAGTGAGTTTGATGTTAAGGATGCAATAGTTGTACAATGTAAATTTTGCTTTCAAGTTGAGAAGCTAAATCATTTGAAATATATTAATATCATCATTCTTTTTGAGATACCTTAATTTCTAATGGTAGGTTTCAAGTTGTCGTTAGGTAGTATTACTTTGTAAAAACTATATTTTAAAGTTTTGTTAGTTACGATTCTCATAGTTGTGACTTAATGAGTTTAACTAATTGTTTATCTTTATTGCAGATGTATGAACATTTCGCATCAAATTGCTGCACTTCCTCTTAAAATATTCAAATGGAAAAATTTCAATTGGAGAATGAAAAAGGCAAGAGTGAAACTAAGGTCATATGGTGATTCCTATAATGTCTTGATGATAAAGAAATCATCATTACTTGAAGCCAAGACCCTTGTCCATGAAATCTACGAAATTTTAAAGATGCAACAACAAAACTCAAGTGTCCAATCATGTTTAAGGCATGATTGCCTCTTTAAATATATTCATATGTACCTTCTCGAGAGACATGTCTAGAGTCCAAATAGGACGAAATGGTTTGGAGCCATGGGAGCTCTACCATCTCGAAGGCAAAGAATAGTATAAGAGAGGCTAAATAGAGATTAGGGTTAGAGTATACCTGAGGAGGGTTTATATAGAATTTTGAGGGGCATTCGGATAATCTCACTTTGGAGTTATTCCTTGAGGGGTCTTATTTATATATGTAACCTTTTAAATTGAAGTTGTTGAATGAACATAAAAGCAATAAGATGACGAAGGTGGTTATAGTGGGAGATTGATAATTTATTAATTATATGTGAATATGAAACATTGAAACTATAGGAAGATCCGTCATTATAGTGATTGGTGAATGTGTGGTGAGTGGTGACACTTGAAAATTTTGAGGTGGCGAGAGCATTGTTATTTTTCACTTGAAACTTATATTCCTCATCAATCTTCAATTTGTCCTTAGCACCATTTTGTTTGGTTATAAATTTATTTTTGTCAAATTTTATCAAAAACATTTTGCTTCTAACTCAGCCCACATTTTGGAGCAGGATTTTATTAACTGCATTCAAATTTTAATGTCCCCGCAAACGAAAAAGAGAAATGAACTTCAAGTCTTTCAATATTTTTCTTATCATTCCTTAATATTCAAGTTAGTGGCTTAATGAAATTGTCCTTTTATTAGGGGTGTTCAGATCCAAACCAATCCAAACTCAACCGATCCGATCCAAACCGATCCAACCAAAACCGACCAAAACCGAATTATAGTTCGGTTGAATTGGATGGAGTACTATAAAAACCGATTGGTTCGGTTCGGTTAATTTTTAAAGCAAAAAACCGACCGAACCAAACCAAACCATTGTATATTTTAACTTAATATTATATATATTTATATTAAATACAAAAATATCTAACCTAATCCTCTCTTCACTTATTCGAACCCTAAATCCTCACTTCAACTCAGCCGCATCAAACTTCCTCCCTTCTTCACTTCACGTTCGCTCCTCCGTCAGTTCGCTCGTCGTCGGCTTCGCTCCTTCGTCAGCTCGTTACTTGCTCGTCGTCTTCGTCGAATCGTCGGCTTCATCTTCATCCTTTCTCATCGTCTTCGTCGGCTTCATCTCCGTCGTCGTCTTCGACTTCGTGCCGGCGTTCTGACCGAACGTTTCCGTCGAGGCGAGAAGAGCCTTGGTCGCTGTCGCTGGGATCGGAGAGACCCCGAAAAGTCGCCGCCGTCGCTGAGATTTGGGTCCCGATAACGTAGTCGTCGGCTGATGGACCTCCGAGGTTGAAGCGCGTCTTCTTCTGTCATACAATCCGACGAGAACTCGCGTACACGCGCCGTCACGCGCGGTGTCGTGCGTCCGCTTTTGTTCACTTTATCTATCAATTCCCATTGCCGTTAATCCCTTCCAGAGATAGTGTGTTAGTTTGGGTAATAGTGTCTCACCATTGTTGTAGTCGTCGTTGTTCTGCTCATTGCCGCTTGTATTAAGATTATGTTCAATATGAGTACTTGTGTGATGCTGTGTTGTTTTTTCTGATTTTTTTTAATTTCTGTATTTTTTATTTGCTAATTTTTATCTGAATAATTAATATAAAAACCGATGAACCGATCCAATCCAAACCGATTAAGGTCGGTTTGGATTGGTTCGGTTGGCTCAAAATGACTGGATTGATTGGATGACTTTGGTTGTCATCCAATTTGTTTGGTTCGGTTGAAAAATTTTATCCAAACCGATCCAAACCAAACTTTGAACACCCCTACCTTTTATCCTTTATAGCAAACATTTTTAATGATTTTTTTTTCATCCTTATTAATTTTTCAATTTCAACTCAAAACTGTTCAGAACTCAACATAGCAATTGATTTTAGACTTTTCCAACATTCTGATTTAATTTTGTTTTAGTACTAAACTTTAAAAATGATTTGATTGTAACTGTTGCTGCATTCATATATGGGAAAACATTATTATAAAGGCAAAATGGTAAAAGTAATAATTTCGTCCACAAACTTTACATCAATTGTCAATTTTAATTTGTCTCCAATATTTTATATTTTGATCAGTTTTATCCTTTCCTCTTATTTTATCTAAATATTAACGACAAAATTTACGTGGCTATTAATATGTAATATAAAATTGATAGAAAAAGAAATTTAAATCCTAACAACAGGATGCAGTATGTCGTTAATTTATTGAAAGAAATTAGTCAAAGGATAAAATTGACCAAAATGTGAAACATTGGGGACAAAATTGACAGTAAAAAAAATATTGGGGACAAAATTGACAATTGCTGTAAAGTTTAGGGACAAAATTAGTGCTTTTGTCAAGGCAAAAGTTTTACTGGGGTCCCCAAATTATACGGGTAGTTTCAATTGTACTCCTAAACTTTTTTATGGTTAATTATACTTATTTATACCCCAAAATTTTCACATTTAACTCAATTATACTACAATAACTAACACTATCTATTTTATCAAAAAAAAAAAAACTAACACTGTCTAAATCGTTAACTAATACTGATGACGTGGCGAGTGACTTTTTTTCTCTTATTTATTTTGGTATCAATTGTACCTTCAAAGTTTCACATTCATGTCAACTATACTCCAAAAATTTAATATTGAGTCAATTGATGACAACACGATGTCAGCATTTTCCGTTAACAATTTAGACGATGCTAGGGAATGAGATGTAATTGAGGATCAAATGTGAAAATTTTGAGGTATAATTAACCACAAAAAATATTTAGGGGTACAACTGAAACTAACCATATAATTTGGGGCTATCTTTTACCTTATTATATAAAAAAAATCTATGAATTGAAGATTTTGCAGGCATACTAATGGGTCCAAATTTCGTGTATTTCTCAGACAAGGTATTGCTCACCATTCGATGAAACATGAAATTGTGGTTAATATATAGTAGTCTCACTATATTCATATATGATAATGCATGGGGCCAAACTTGATGTGTTCTCAGAAGGTGTCGCTTACAATCTGGTTAACAAAAAGTTTAATTCAAGAATTATTACACCGAGAGATATTTGATGCTTTTAGACTCTCTCAAAAAAGGTTGTCCCAAGCTTCCTCACATATTGAAGAGCAAGATTGAAGTGAAACGATATCTTGTCACAGTTTTACCAGCAAAACATTCTACAATTCTTTGAAGTGGAAAATAAAAAAACTGTTTTATTTTGTGTTTTTTCTTGAGAACATGTGGATAGGAATACTCCACGTGAAGACAAATTTGAAAATTGATAGACTTGGAATGGAAATTTGTGAACTAAACAATCAAATGTTCGAGATGAGATCTATTGAATGACTGATTTTAATTATCATCGAGAACGTTGATGAACGGTTTCCTCGGGACACTAATATAAATCTTTCTATAAAGTACTTGTCTTTATTTCTTTATTAATTATTTTAATATTTCTATTTTTAATAATTTGCAAAAATTTGTTTGTATTTAGTCTAAAGGACTATTTTGCATATTCTGAAAGTTTGCTAGCCCAATATGGATTTCTAGATCAAGCCCATATATATATATATATCTTTCTTTTTATCCATTATTGTGGCCCCAAAATGTTTTGAGTAAGCCCAAAGTTTTCTGGACCCTTTGCAAAAATCTGAGTTACATCAGCATGGAAACGGAATCTGAGTTATTTTGAATTATTAATATAGCTGACATCATGTTGAATTATTTTAAAGCATTAATAATTCAAAATAAATCATGGACAAAAATAAATCAGCATTTTCTGGACCAATCTGAGTATGCTTTATATATATTTCCAAATATAATAGTTTTCTAGGACCTGGCAAACACACATAACTATATATATATATATATTTAAAAAAGAAAAAGACTAAATTAATAACTTGATTTTTGAAAATATCATTAAGCTAATAACTCAATATAAAAATATTAATAAGTGAAAGTCATCAAAAAATACTTTGCAGTTTATATTGGAGAAAAAAATGAAACGCTGGATAAATTATATTTTAGTACCTTGTTTTATGCACCGGTTTCATTTTGATATCTTGTTCTTTCAAAAGTGACACTTTGATACCCTGTTTTTTGTATCGTTAACACTTTGATACTCAAATTTATTTTTTTATAGTTTTGAATGGAGAGTTTCTCTTTCTTATCTCAAGTATCATAAATATATTGAATAGAAAAATGTATTAAAGGATTTTGCAGCAAAGTGTAAGTGTGTTCTTGATGTTGGAGATTGTACCCTAGGGCCAATCATTTTATGTATATGTTTTGAACATATTGATTAATTTATGGAGATAAATTATGTTGTTATCATATTATTAGCATGTTTACTATGATAGCATCCTTGATTAATTATGAGATAATTAATCTAAATCTGTCCCTGGTCGATTATTCTTGTGGGAGCGAGAATGAACTAAGACCAGCATGACCTCGGTGTATGGAGATGCATGCACTAGATGCTTTACGAGAGTCATGGTGCAATTATGTAAGGGGTTACAAGTTGCTGGACTGACCCGGAGAGTCCTGCATGAGTTTAGTCATTAGCTAGTCTCTCCTGTACGCCTATCACGATGCCTTAGACCTGAGGTCTTGACTATTCCGGCGTTGTAGTTGTCAGACTTTGGCCTAGTCTAACGTTGCCCGTAGCAGGGTAGCCATAAGGGCTAGGTACGGGTTTGGTTGATTGCAGTGCTGAGGAATGTGGTTGACCAAGATGGGATTTTGTCCCTCATATATAGATGAGAGATATCTAACTGGCGCCCTCGGTGAGTCTGTCCAAGGAAAGAGTGGTCACTCAGGAAAATGGGACTAACTTAGGAAATCGAGAAAGTTGAGGTTTGGATTATGAATGATAAATACATATATATGAGTCCTATTACAAAGAAATCAAGAAACATAGAACAAACCCAAACATCATGATAAGTCTATTGTTTCAGCACAGCGGAAGAGACGAAATATAAATACCTTCAGCCATAGTCAAAGCTTTCTCTGATCACAAATGGAGAGAGCAAAAGAACACTGCAAAACCAAGAAAGTCAGTGTAAAAAAACCAAAAGAGAGAATTCTTACGAGAGAGAGTTTTCTGGTCAAGAGCGTGGTATTCTCATGATGGGAATTAGGTTGATAACCACTATTTGACCAAGAACCCTCTTGTCTGATTTAATGAGATTATTTTCTTCCATCAAGGAGATATTCCCTACTCAATAAAATCGATTTCCAATCAATCACCACTTAATATTTTGAGTAACTAACAAATATAGACCCAAGGGGATTTTAATGAGGACCATATATAGAAAATAATTAATACATAATATTATAATTAATAATAAATAATTGATTATTCCTACATTCTCCCACTTGGTCCGAATTTATTCTACTCAAAACAAAAACTTTAATCAGAATACATTGTTAGGATCATGGCGGTAAGTCTTCTAAAAGTGAATATTACCTTCCATGCATCACTGAACAACTTCTTTTGTATCTTAATAGTGGCATAAATCTTTATGAATAAACCATCAATGTTTATTCGGGTTCAATCTTAATGTTTGTTTGTCTCACAAGAATGTATACAACTAAAAGAGACAACAAACCAAAAAATAACATCATCACTTAAAACATAAATCACAATGATTTTAGTCCCAAACGAGGTACAAGATCCTTGAATTCCTTTGGATGCATCCCTTTAGTCAATGGAGCCGCAAGCATCTCTATGACCACTTGATTAGCTTTAACTCGTTCCTTCAAGGCCAAGTACTTAATGTCGATGTGTTTACTTTGACTACCACTCATATTATTCTTGGTTAGGAAGACAACAGCTATATTGTCACAGTACATCTTTATTGGCCTAGAGATTGAGTCAACAATCTTAACCCCAGTGATGAAATTCTTCAACCATATCCCTTGTGAACTTGCCTCAAAAGAGGAGACAAACTCAGCTTCCATAGTAGAGGTAGCTACTAGTGTTTGTTTCACACTTTTCCATGATATAGCTCCCTCAGCCAGCAGAAATATGTATCCAGATGTTGACTTCTTTGTGTCAACACACCCTGCGAGATCTGAGTCTGAATAACCAACAACCTCCAAGTTGTCAGTCCTCCTATAATTAAGCATATACTTCTTGGTACCTTGCAGATACCTCATGACCTTCTTTGCAGCTCTCCAATGATCCATTCCTAGATTACTCTGGTATCTTCCCAACATGCCAACAGCAAAAGCTATGTCAGGTCTTGTGCAAACCTGAGCATACATAAGGCTTACAACCACTGAAGCATAGGGAACGTTTTCCATCTCTTTCTTCTCAACCTCATTATCGGGACACTGAAACAAGATGAATTTGTCCCCTTTCACAATAGGTGCTACACTTAGTGAACAATCCTTCATTCTGAAACATTCAAGAACTTTATTGATATAGGCTTCTTGTGATAACCCCAGGATACCCTGAGATCTGTCTCTATGGATTTTAATCCCAATGACATAAGATGCCTCACCCATATCTTTCATTTCAAAGTTCTTAGACAGAAATTGTTTCACTTCATGTAGCAACCCCAAGTCACTTACTGGAAGCAGTATGTCATCCACATATAAGATCAAGAATATATGACCTTGCTCCCACTGACCTTGTGATATATACATTGATCCATAAAACAAAAACAAAAGATGTCATTAAATCATGGAATTTAATATACCACTGTCGTGAAACCTGCTTGAGCCCATATAGAGACCTCTTCAATTTGCAACTAGATTTTGACCAGTATTTGAAATAAACCCCTCAGGCTGTCTCATATAGACCTCTTCCTCAAGTTCACCATTAAGGAAAGCAGTCTTAACATCCATCTGGTGTAATTCTATGTCAAAATGAGCAACCAATGTCATGATGATACGGAAGGAATCTTTCTTTGATACAGGAGAGAAAGTCTCTATGTAGTCGATTCCTTCCTTTTGGTCTTAAAGACCCATTTATAGCCAATTTCTCTAGCATCACCAGGCAATTCTACAAGGTCCCATACATTGTTGCTTGCCATGGATTCCATCTCATCAATTATAGCATCATACCAAAATTTAGAGTTTTCACCAGTCATAGCCTGAGAAAAAGTAATGGGGTCATCATCAATACTTATGTCTGACTCTGTCATGTACACAATGTAGTCACCAGGAATTGCTGACTTTCTTGATCTCATTGATCTTCTCAATTCAACCTCTTGTGGAGGTTGAAGTTGCTCACCAAAGGCATCTTCTACCACTATCTGAGGTACCTCCATAACATTATGAGGTTCCTCAACTTGGATGGTATTATTTTCAATATGAAGATCCTCTTGATTTTCAGCATGATCAATGTCTTGATGTGGGACTTCATTATGTTCTACATTCACCCTAACAGGATAGGTGTTTTGTATAACTAATGTCCCGCCATGATTAGCAGGGATCATTTCATTGATTTGATCATTATCACTGACCAAGTCATGTGATTGATCACTCCCACTAATAACGTCATTCTCAAGAAATTTGACATTCCTAGACTCCACAAACCTGGTTGTATGTGATGGACAGTAGAACTTGTATCCCTTTGACTTTTCTGCATAGCCAACAAAATATGCAGTTATCGTCCTAGGGTCCAATTTCCTCTCATGGGAATTATACACTCTTACCTCCGCAGGACAGCCCCATACACGTGTATGATTCAAATTGGGTTTCTAACCTTTCTAGATTTCAAAAGGTGTCTTAGATACAGCCTTTGTTGGAACCCTGTTTAAAATATACACTGCTGTCTTAAGTGCATCTCTCCACAAGAAAATAGGGAGTCTGGAGCTGCTAAGCATACTCCTCACCATGTCCAATAGAGTCTGGTTCCTCCTTTCAGCTACACCATTCATATCAGGTGAGCCAGGCATGGTGTATTGTGCAACTATACCATGCTCTTCAAAGAACTTGGCAAATGGACCAGGTGCCTGTCCGTTATCAGTGTACCTTCCAAAATATTCACCTCCTCTATCAGATCTCACTATCTTAATCTGCTTACCAGATTGTTTTTCGACTTCTGCTTTATACACCATAAAGGCATCAAGTGCCTCACTTTTATTATAAAGCAAGTAGATGTACATGTATCGTGAGAAATCATCAATAAAGGAGATAAAATATTTTTGACCATCAGAACATAAGTCAGGGCTACATATATCAGTGTGTATGATCTCTAATAGTTCAGAACTTCTCCTAGAATGATATGTTCAATTGCACCAAGAACGAGTCATTCACTTCCATCTCAAGGGATTTTAGCTGAGCTACAATATCTCTCATCTGCATGATTTGTTCACGCACCCCTCTAGTACCAGTCAATTTCATAGAGCACAATCGGGTCATCAAAGTTCTTGATAGTGTCTTATTAGAGGTAGAATACTGTTCATCTATGGCCTTCATGTATTCCTTGACATTCCCACAATCAGGTATGGACCCACGAATACAGCTCTTAATGCGTTGCTTAATCAACATCATGCTGAGGCGATTAAATCGCTCCCAACGTTCATGCAACGCTCTCTAAGCTGGATTGCTTTCAGCAGTGGGTACCGATGGCTCATCATGACGAAGAGCATAATCCATGTCAAGGCATCCCAATTGGAGGAGTACATCCTCCTTCCAGGCCTTATAGTTGCTTCCCTCCAACACAATTTTATTGCTTGTATGTATCGAAGAAGCTGCATTTCATGTTTCAAACATTATTATATGCTACTCAATCAAATATGGCAATCACCAATAATAACATAATGCATGTTTACCAATGTAAAACATACTCATTACAAATTTCGTATCACTAAAAATCTCCCTGTGGGCAAAGAATTTAGCATACATATGAATTTGTCTATAAATGATGAAGACAGATGGCATTTATATTTCCTAATACATGTAGGCTACTTAGAAAATACAAAGCAATATCCCTCCATCCTAGTTGAATAATAAAAATATAACAATCTCCCTGTGGGCAAAGATAAATTACATTTAAATATTCAACTAAATTAGTGTTCTCAAAACTATATGAGATTTTTCTACATTTGATATAAATCAAAACAAGAATGCATATTTTAACATTTATACAAAGATATTGCGGCTACTCTTTGTTTAAATATGTGAATCACAAAATACCCATAATGTACATTTTAACAATTATATGTATCTCATCAATTTTAACTATTATGTCCAAAATAAATTCTCATATCAATATCTCACAAATATTCAAACAAGTGTCAATCATCATTTAAATATAAAATTTAAATAGCTTGTAAGAATTGATATAATCTAGAATTAATAAATAGTTAAATAAAAAACAAGGAGTATCATATTTTTACAATGAATATGATGTAGTAGCAAGAAAAGGAGCGTGGGCCAATACCGGGCAATCTTTTCTTTTACAAGCATATATATATATATATGCAAATCACAATGAAGCCACATAATAATGGACCACACACATGTGCCCAAAAGATGACGCATAACAAAGCAGCAAACAAACCAAACGTCCGAAAGCAAACACGCTAGGCCAAAAAAGATAGCGTTTTACATCATCTCTAACCTCCATATGGGTCTTTAAAATCCGACTCTAATTCGGATCTAAATCAATTCTCTTTAATATCATATAAGAATAATAAAATTACAGCCCAAAAAAATAGAGAATAATTACAACACATAAAACGTTGTATTCAAAAAATCATGAATTTCAATAAATCATGAATATTCTCTCTAAACCAGAGAAAACAATAAACAGACTAGGCAAAGGTTTCAGAACCGTGGCTCTAATACCACATGTAAGAAACTCAGAATTATAAACACATTTATATGACTTTTATTACAAAGAAATCATGAAACATAGAACAAACCCAAACATCATGATAAGTCGATTGTTTCAGCACAGCGAAAGAGACAAAATATAAATACCTTCACTATAATACAGTCCCCTGAATTTTCTCTAATCATACATAGATTAGAGAAAATCTATTATTTGTTTTTTGAATTTGTATTGAGTCAGTGAATTAATCCTTGAACAATCGAAATATACTACTTGGTCCTTGAAATATTGCTATTGTTAACTATTTGGTCCTTGATTCAAATTCAGGGATAAAAAAAAAACAAATTTATTACAAATTTTCCAATGAAAAAGTTCAAATTCAATATAAATTTAGAGATCAAAATGTACAAAATCAATTCCAATTCAAGAATTAAATAATCATATATAGAAAACAAACCATTGATAATTACAATATTATTTCATGGACCACATCGTATATTTCGATTATTTAAGAACTAATTCATTGCTCCAGTATCAATTCAGATACCACACAATAAATTTTCTCAAAAGATTATACAAGTTTGAATTTTGAGAAGAGCACAAATTATTCATAGTTCATTTCATTTTGGTCGTACCTAAGACGGGGAACAGTACACAATTGTAATTGTTCACACTTCAATCAGAGAGAGAACAGATTATTTTTTTCAGAATCATTAAAATATATCCTATGGCGTACTTAAAAATTAATTAATTCTTTTGAACTGACGAATATTCTGGCAAAAAACAAAACTGACGAATATTATATTCAAAATGTCGACCAATATTAAATTTTGGCCAAAAGAGAAAGAATAAAAAATTCAATATTATAAGGAACTATAGCCTTGCTTTCTTTCTGGGTCAAATTCAATTTAAAATAGCTCACCAAGCCTCGAAACAAAAGGAACACAAAATAAGCCAGAAAGACCTCCTTGCCATTTGTCCCTACATCCCAATAGAAACAACTGAAGGGAAAACTACATTTTACCTCCCTAAACATTAGCTCCATCACAATTTACCCCCTAAAGTTTTCCTTGTAATAGTTTGCAGATAATATTGTTACAGATTAACCCGAAAAAAATAACCCATTACAACTTCAATAGTAGTTGATATTTTTTATGTGTTTAATTGATTCTGTAATGTTAGTACTTAATAGTTGGTACGTAATTAATAATTAAATGCTATTTTATCACATATGTGTAAAGTGAGAAACATATGCCCTTATGCATGATATTCTATGTGTTTGATTTTGTAAAGTCAAGACGTAATTGAATGCTATTTTATCACATCTAGTAATTAACATGAGTTTTCTTTTCTTACATGATGAAGACCCTTTAAGATTTTATGTACACTGTAGTGACTGTACTGCAATCAGCGTTAACACAAGAAGCAAAGACTATTTTTTTTTTTTCTCGTAACTAAAAGGATATTATAACGAAAAACACAAGAGTTCAAATACAAACAAGAGCCATTTGGAGACCAAGGAAATGTTGCTTGGTTCTAAAATAAAAAGGATCTTCCTTGGTTCCAACCCAAGCAAGTTAAAAAAAAAAAAAAAAAGATCAAATGGAAGCCAAGGAATGTTGCTACTTGCTACTGATATGAATAAATTGGATTTAACAATAAGTAGGGTTGCTAAAAATAAATTCGTTTAGCCTTGTTTGTTGTTATGTCAAATTTCAACTCTAAGAAAATTGTTTCGTTTTTCTTTTCTAAACTTTAAGGGGGCAAATTGTTACAAAGAATACTTTAGGAGATAAAGTGTGATAGAACAAAAGTTTATGGGAGTATAAAATGTACTTTTCTCAAAATTGAAAGATCATATAAGAATATCTGTTTGTTTACATCATTTACATTCGGCATCATGTCCAAAGAATCTTATACCTGTCCATCTTTTAGTTTTTTCCATTATATACTAATATTATATGTTCAGCTAAATAAAATTATTTTGAAAATATAGTACTTAAAAAATTCTGTCCAATCAAATTTCATAACTTGAGTTTGGTTCAGGGTTTGAGTTTGGAATTTCATAACTTTAATTTGCAAAAAGATACAAATAAAATTGGATTAATAGTACCTACCATATTTGATGATTACCGCAATATAGAGGTTCAAAAAATAATCTATTGTCTTACTCTCACCATATATATTTATATGTATATATATATATATATAAACATACACTACACAAGTTCAAGTCACTGAAATCCACAGCATAGATAGAGAGATAAAAGGAAAGAAATTGATGGGTTCAGAAAGTAATCCAAAGTTCCCAGTGATTGACTTCAATAAGCTTGACTTGGGAGGCCAAAACCCTAATGAGTGGGAGGCAGTGAAATCCCAAGTTTTCAAAGCTCTTGAAGAGTATGGTTGCTTTGAGGCTTTGTTTGATAAGGTTCCTTTGGAACTTTGCAAATCCTTATTTGTTGCACTCAAACAACTATTTGATCTCCCACTTCAAACTAAGCTTGCTAATGTATCTAAGAAGCCCTTCCATGGTTATGTTGGCCAACACCCTCATATCCCACTTTATGAGAGCATGGGCATAGACGATGCAAACATCTATGAGAAAGTAGATAACTTGGAGAAGAACTTGTGGCCCCAAGGAAACCCTAGTTTCAGGTTTCATTTTAGCTTTATCCTATTTATCGACTTTTGTACCTTACTTGTATTAGATGATTTTTATTTAAAAAGTTTATTAGTGTAAGAAAATCTTGAACCATGTCAAATGAGGTAATATTATATATATGTTCTAGTTGACTCTATAATGAACCATTGAAAAAAGAGAAAACTTACTTTATAGTTCTTAAATTTATTAAAAACTTATGATATATTAATAGTCCCTCAATTATGAAAATATATTTTTTGATCCATTGTTTTTGTTTATATAGATATTAACTATTTAGTCATAAAATTAAAGATGATTTTGTAAGGACTAAATAGTTTATTTTATTAAAAAAATAAATCAAATATTTCAAATATCGAGAAAACAAATTGTAGTTGTGGAACAAATTTGGAGACTAAAAAATTAGATGTACTAAAATTTTTTCTATCAAAATAGGTCATGGAATTGTTAAGTAACCTTGATTTTTCTCTACTCTTGATTTTAACTTTTGTGCTATATATATTTCCATTTGCTTTGTTACTATATTATATGACAGCAAAACTATACAATCGTTCTCCGCGCAATTATCTGATTTGGATCAGATTGTAAGGAAGATGATTTTGGAGAGCTTAGGTGTTGAGAAGTACTTGGATGAACACATAAATTCAACCAATTACCTTATGAGGGTTATGAAATATAAAGGCCCTCAAACTGAAGAAACAAAGTTGGGATTAACTTCACACACAGATAAGAACATAGTGACCATATTGTACCAAAATGAAGTTGAGGGGTTACAAGTTGAAACCAAAGATGGAAAATGGATCACTTACCAACCCTCCTCACCTCACAGTTTTATTGTCATGATTGGCGACTCTCTCCTCGTAAGAAAACTTCATTCTATATTTACTTCTCTTGAAGATAACACAATTAAATAAAAGAAAAAACTAGCTAGGTAGAAATTAATTAAATGTATGCCTATCTTAAACCTAAAGAAAATAAATTAATATTGCAGGCATGGACAAATGGGAGGCTACATTCGCCATTTCACAGAGTGATGATGACGGGAAATGAAGCAAGATACTCAGTTGGACTATTTTCAATACCAAAAGGAGGGTACATAATCAAAGCTCCTGAGGAATTAGTGGATGAGGAACACCCTTTGCTCTTTAAGCCCTTTGATCATGTTGAGTTTCTCAAGTATTACTACACTGAAGAGGCACAAAGAGAGAAATATGCTTTGAAGACGTACTGTGGCCTTTGATTTTATCATGTTCAGTTTGTAAACTTTGTAATAATAATGACATGGGTGCATGTTTATTTGAATTTGGGCTTAATTACTAAATAAAAAATGTTGTTTGTTGAATCAATGGGCATGGCCACATGGGTGTATATTTGCATTTGGGATTAATTACGTAATAGAAATGTTGTTTGTTGTATCTGAGCCGTTGAAATTTTCTTTGCTACATATAATAGGTTAAATTACACAGAAGATCCCTATGATTTGGGGTAATTTGAGATCGGGTCCTTGTGGTTTGAAAAGTGACAATTTCCAAACCAAACACTCTTCTTTCACTGGACTAAACCACCTAAACCTTTTTATAAATTAAACTGTGATGGATCAGCTAGGAGTAATCTTCTTGGGGCAGGTGGTCTCATTAGAGACTTTAATGGAAATTGGATCCGTGGATAGTCATACTCTTACTTTCTTGGTACAGGTTTTTTCCTAAAGGCTGAAATTTGGAGCATCCAACTTGGTCTTCAAATGGAAAAAGATTTGAATATCTCTCACATTATTGTGGAAACAGATTCACATGTTGCTGTTCAACTTATTTATGATAAACAAATTTCCTCTCATCATCGTCTATACTCTCTTATCCAAAATTGCAGATACCTCCAATCAACATTTGATGATGCAGCTGACCACCACATTTTCGTGAAGACAATCAACCTGCTGATTCTCTTGCAAAGCTTGGAAGGGATTCTACCTCTTCCAACTCTATCTTTTCTTTTATGCCTGTTGTTATTTCCTCTTTATTTTTGTATGATGCTCTTGGTTTGAATGTCTCTAGGAGCAGTAAAGGACTTGTACTTTGATTGCTACCTTGCTATTTGTATGTTTGTTTATTATGTTTAATGAATTACCTTTTCTATAGAAAAAAAAAAGTGGCAATTTGGGGGGTTGAGGTTTGCTCCGTCGCAGAAAAGGATCCTCCATCTAAAATTTAACGAAAATTTGGGTTAAAATGTCATTTTAAGACGCTAACTATTAATTTTATATGTATTTGACTCTTTGTTTTTATGAGGGAGGGATTTTGATGCAAAAATAGAAAATTTTTGGGGACTTTCACTATGGCTATTGAAAAAATGGTTGAATATATATAATTGCAAAAGGATCCCTCAAATTCTGTCAAATCAAAATAATTTTCAATAGTTAAAATGAAAGTTCCCGAAAATTTTCTGTTTTTGTATCAAAGTCTCTCCCTCATAGAAACAATGAGTCAAATGCATAGAAAATTAATAGTTAGGGTTTTAAAATGTTATTTTAGCCCAAATTTCTGTTAATTTTTGGACGGAGTGACCTTTTATGCTAACAGAGCAAACCTCAGCCCCCCAAATTACCACTTTTCAAACCACAAGGACCCGATTTCAAAATATCCCAAATCACAGGGACCTTATGTGTAATTTACCCTATATAATAATACTAAGACAAAGTGTAATTTGAATTTGTACTTCTAATCTTGAATTTGTTTTTTCCTATAAAGCAGGGCAATTAGATTAATAAGGTACCAAATTGTTGATGATTGTAATACTTCAAAGAGCAAGTCATATATTATGATTATTCAAAAACTGATTAATTAACTCTATAAAAATTCAGAGACTTAAATAATAAGTTTTCTCTAAATAAAATTTATCCCAACATATAAAAAAACAATTATCCCAACATATATACTTTCCAAGCTAGTCCTTCCGTAACTTAAAACTAAGAATTTCATCACCTCCACAAAAGAGAATAAACAACATTACAAGTTACAACATCACATCACTGAGAATTTTAAACTACAATTGCAATATATAAACAACATTAGCACCAGTTGTTCATCAGTCATTATAATTATATCACATCACTGAGAATAAACTCCTTAACTACTCCTTTGTACGTCATACTCTCTTTATTATATTGCAAGATTTATATTTGAATATTTTTCGCGGTCAATGCTATGTCCAATTTGTCCCATCAATTAGTTTTTCTTTACAACACAACCTTATACATCAAAAGTTTATATACATAACAAGATCAACGATCAAGAACACACACACGCACACAAGAAAAGAAATTGATGGGTTCAGAAAGCAATCTTAAGCTCCCAATGATTGACTTCAATAAGCTTGATCACTTGGGAGGCCAAAACCCTAATGAGTGGCAGGCAGTGAAATCCCAAGTTTTCAAAGCTCTTGAAGAGTATGGTGTTGGGAATTCCAGGCGCAAAACGCAGCGGAAGCAGAAATATAAAATTAAAATTTAAATGCGCCAGGCCCAAAATTCCCGAACGGATCCGCTAGTTGAATTTAAAATTTTCGTTGCAATATGCTTCCCCTTTTGACTATACTTTTGTCTTTTGGTGCAATATGAATCCATGAAAATAATACCATTTGGATGATGGTTGTGGGATATCCTCTTTGTGTTTTTCATTTATCCAAGTTTTGGGGACTGTTTTGTAATTTTTGCATATTTTTGGGATTGTTTTGTAATTTTCTGCATGTTATGGGGACTGTTCTGAAACTTTCCTGAACTGTTTAGGACTGTTTCACAATTTCCCTGCATGTCTGGACTGATCTGCAACTTTTTTGGATTGTTTAGGTCTGTTTTGCAACTAAACTCTGTTGTTTGGGACTGTTTTGCAATTTCCTGAACTATTTATGATTGTTTCATATTTTTCTACATGTCTGGACTGTTCTGCAATTTTCAAAATTGTGTTATACTTATATGAAATTATTTTCTGCTCAACTAAACTATGAAGATTGATATGAAATTAATTATTGATCGTTGTGACTAAATTACATTTTAAATCTGGACTGAATTGTAAAAAGATTGCATGGAGGTATAATTGAATTTGGAACTGTGGCTCATGTGGACTAATATGAATAGGGGAGATTTCTAAATTACATTTTTGTTGAAGTCTATTAAAAGGAAAAAAATAAAGTTTTCATTTTGTGAATTCTAAAATAAATGGCCAATTTAAGATTCTATTATTTCTCTCAAATGAAAAACTGAAAGACTATTCCTCTCATTATTATCTTACTTAAATACCATTTAAGTCGCATTCAATCTTGAATAATCTGAAGTCATATTTGTTCTCTAAAGTCAAAAAAAAATGAATGGGAAAAGTCAATAATATTTTGCTTTTGATTTAATTTTTTTAGCCCTTTAAGTAGGACGCATGTGTCATGTAAATAAGGAAAAAAATCAATTTCAGAAAAAGTAATAAAGATTAACAATATCACATCCCTTGATTTTCCTTTTTTTAGTGAAAATTATAATAAAATTGATTATTTGAAAATATAATAAAGATGAGCAGTTCCACGTAGAGATGCCCGACGATATATTGATACCTCAATCCGAATGCAACGTTTTGGCCATATCTGAAGCTATATATGGTGATCTTGCAGAGAAATTTAACAATGCCGACTATTTTAGAGACAGGGTTATTCTTGCACCAACACTTGAAGATGTACAAGAAGTAAATGATTTCCTAATTGATCAAATTCCAAGTGATGTTAAGATTATTGATATTACACTGTTGCATTGAATAACATGAAAAATTTATTGTTGTAAGTTGATTTCCATATATATATATATTAGATCCGTTGGTAATTTAGCTAATATTACATATTATATATCTGTTGAATGTATGCATGTAATTATAGCTACATTTTCTGCATCTTAATGTGGTTCTATTTATCACATTTTACAGGTGACAAGAAGATTTACTTGAGTTCTGACAGTATATGCAAACATGATGATAATGCTGAGATGTTTCTTAAGTTGTACACCACTAAAGTACTCAATTCAATTAAAAGTTCTGGTTTACCCAATCATAGTATTAGACTCAAACTTGGTGCACCGATCATGTTACTCAGGAACATAGATAAATCTTTGGGGGTTGTGCAATGGAACTCGAATGATAACCTCACGTTTAGATGAGCATGTTATTGAAGCTATTCCGTTGTTATTGAAGTCTGCAGGGAAGAAGATTTTGATTGGAAGAATGTTGATTACTCCTTCAAACAATAAGATACAGTTGAAATTTCAGCGACGGCAGTATCCTATCACAATCTCTTTTGCTATGGCAATTAACAAGAGCCAAGGTTAGTCATTGTCTACTGTGGGACTATACCTCCCACGCCCTGTATTTACTCATGGTGAGTTATATGTTGCATTGTTTAGAGTGCAATCCAGGTCAGGCATCAAGATTCTTATTTGCCACTCTTCAAGCGAGGAATCATCAAGGATCACCGAAAATGTTGTATATAGAAAAGTTTTTCAAAATGTCAAATAAATTTCGATATTTAGATACATATAGACACCTGTCAGTATAATTTTATCATACCTACAAGATGGTCATTGTTTTTGTAGTTGAGGTTGCTTTACAGGAAATTGTAATGTATCAAGGAAGTTTTTGTTATGTTCATATATGACAGGTTATAGGTGAGTATGTTGAGCAAATATTGTAGGATATTTTGTAATTGGATGTTTACTACGTATTGCAAGATATAGTTTTATAATTAAGATAAAATGGATGCTTGCTATAACTGTAGGAGCAAATGTATGCAAGCTTACCCGTGCAACGAACGGGTTGAAAGCTAGTATAGTCTCTATAAGTTTGGTCATTATTTGCACGATAGTATGTATCATGTGATTCAAAAGTTTTTAATCAAGTTCTTTGTGCATGATTTTCGGAGTTAGAACTTTAGGGCCTTTCCAAAAGAAAATAATAATGAATAATGGTAGAAAAAGGTAAAAATCTCATTTTGGTCCCTAATACCTTTTTTTTTATTTTGCTTATTTCAGTCCCTAATATTATTTTAGAAAGGATTGGGGGTTAGAGTTCCAAGGTTGGAATTTTCAGCACATCAGAATCATAAGCCTTAGAAAATTTTGAGAAGAAATAACAATTTGCTAGCTCTAGAGATTACGAAAAAGCTAAGGCTAAGGTTCAAAGGTTGGATCATCCCATCTCATGGGAAACTGTTTGCTCCTCTAAGTCCGTTGGGGGAAAGGATCTTTTGCACTACTGCAAAAGGTGCAGTACTGCCGGGACCAATAAGAGCCCGTCACATATACATCATTGTACACGTGGCGGGTTTTTATTGGTCCCTGCAGTACTGCGGAAAGTACGGTATTGTAGAGGATCCACTATCGTTTAATGGTGGCTTGGGATTTAAGCATTTGATCGAAAGGGGTTAATACGGCTTTTATGATGAAAATTCATGGAATCTTATTACTAATCGTATTTTCAAGGCCCAAGATATAAATTTAGCCCAAAAAACAACATTTCGGCTTTGACCCAAAACATTTGAAGCCCAGATTCTATCCAAATAAATTACTAGTAGATCAAGAAGACATTTTTCAATTTTCACAAAATAATATTTATATTAATTATTTTCTTAGCAAAATTCATTGTGGGAAACCAATTAACAGTTCTATATGGAAGAAAGTGATATGGCAAGTCTACGAGGCAATTGTGGTGCCTAGAGAACGTGGTCGGCTGATGTATGAATCCATCAAGTTTCTTAAAAACAGTTTTGAAACATTTTTTTTTTATAGGAAGCCGGCTATATATTTTGTAAAGGGGATGACTTGCAAAAAATAATTGATTTTATGAAAAATCAATTCACTCCCTCTTAGTTTGAACATAAAATAATCATTCTGAAGTGAGGAAGATTATAATTGAAATGCCAATCAATACTATATCTTGGCCAAAAGAAAAATGATCAACAATTCAATATTGAAAGGGTACTATAGTTACCAACAATTATTTGATGTAATAGTAAGCGTGTTCCATTCAAGATGAGAAAATTAAAGTTTGATTCCTAAAATCAACTACTTCACACCTAAATGAAATTAGTCTTCGTCCAAATCTTATTCGAATAGCTAGTTTATAAAAACTCATAATTTAACAAAAAAAAAAAACTAGCTTTGCTTTCTTTTTGAATCGTGGAATCTAATTTAAAATATCAACAATAATTGGATCTAACATAAGGTACGTACTAATATCTCATAATATGGTGAATTAATATTGTTTAAATCTCTGTTCAGGGAAGTGTACGATAGTATCTCAAAGATTATCTCAAATAAAAAATTATCTTTGTGAACCAAAAAAGAAAATCTTGTGATCCTATTTCTAACCATATTGCTGCAGGTGGAGTGATTAGAAACAATCTTGGAAATTGGGTTATTGGTTTCAATCAATTCCTAGGAGTTGGTAACAGTATGCTTGCTGATATTTGGGCTCTGTATCAGCTATGTTCAATGCTGACTTTTTTGGTACTTGTTTTCCTCGTGGTATTGGTTAACCTACAGGGCTTTTAGTTTATGTCGCTATGTTATGTTCTGATCATTTGTATTTGCTGAACCTTGTATCCTTCGTTTTTATCTAATGAATCCATATTTCTACGAAAAAAAAACCAAAAAAGAAAATCATTGTGAAATAGTTCATAAGCATCAAACAAATGAAACACAAGATAAGTCGGAAAGAAATGCTTGACATTGATCCCTACATAAAAAAATAAAAATTTAAAGGTTTTAGTCATAAGCATCAACCAAAAATAATTTTGTTTACATAATTTACATTCGGCATCATGTCCAAAGAATCTTTTGCCGGCCCATCTTTCAGGTTTTGTTTTTTTCATTGATAACATTATATATATATATATATATATATATTGAGAATATAGTACTGAAAACTAAGCACTACTATTATGTAGTGATGTCAAATGAGTTAGGTTTTATGGGATGACCTGTAGCCTTACTAAATAATTCAGGATCGGCTAATAAAAATTAACTAATTTTTTAATAAGGATTTTTTTAAGCCGGTTTGAATAAGCGTTGGGCCAAAGAGGGTTAGAGGCCGACTTTATTAGAGCTAGCCTTAATTATTTATTATTATTAAAAAATATTTAAATTTTTATAATTGTTCAAATTGTTTTTAATATTATATATATATTTTTAAATGCAAATAAAGATAAATATTAAGTCAAAAATGATTTCTCAAGGGAAGATAAAAAAATAATATAATAATGAATGGTTAAATAATGAATAATTTTGTGAAATATATATATATTTTTACTCATTTTCACTTCTACATTATTAATTTCGATATTATCTTGTAATTCTGATTTATTTTTTAAAAAATTATATAATTGTTATTTTAATTGTATTTGTATTTTAAAAAATTAAAACAAAATTAATAAAAAGTCTATAGAGCTAGCCCTAAGTTCTAACAGTGCCGGACTGTGATAAAATTTTTTAGTTTAATTTTAAATTGAGCTTTTGAATTCGACCCTAATTAACTTAAGGTTATACAGGGTTACAGTTGGGTTGGGCCAAACTAGCCCATTTGAATAGCTCTACTATTATATAATGAGAATTTAGCAAATATATAATATACATATATAACTTAACATTCAGTCCAATCAAATTTTAAAACTAAATTCCAATATTGCTTAGACAAAAAAGAAAAACCAACAAAGCAAACCACCGCTTTATATATACTAACAGGCATGAAAATATTCGTTTAAATTTTTAAATTAAAAAATAAATTTGAATTACTTTAAAATAAATAAAATTTATTATTCTTATTATATTTCAAAACAATGGAATGATTTATTATATTATATTTTAATATATCATATTATAAAATGTTTTTTGACCAGATGTAGTGGGAGAGGTTATTTAACTTTCTCCCACTACTTTATATTTCTTATAATATTATATATATATATAACTATATATATATATATATATATAATGTTGTTAGATTCAGACTATTTAATAAATAAAAAAAATGTTTGATTTACGATTTAATTGGTCTTATTGGTCAAATTAATGATTGAATCGAATGATGTAATAAATTTAAATAGTGATAATAAATTATTTTAAACAAATAATTTATGAATTATAAATATATAATTATAACTGATACAAAATTCTCTAAGTACCTAACTAAATTGATTATTTCCTCAATTATCTCAACCATAATAACAATCTCGCTTACTTAGGTTCCGTTCGTTTGCGCTTATAATAAAATCTGCTCTGATTATAATCAAAGTATGATTATAATCAAAGTTGATTATTTGTGTATTGGTGTTTGGATGAAAGTTGATTATTTGGTGTGAAATTATTGAAAGGGTATATAATGATCGTGGTTGGTAGATAGAAGGGTAAGGAAATTGATAAATTGTATAGGGGTATAAATGGAAGAAAAAGTTGGAAAAAGTAGGAAAAAGTAAGATGTAATTTGATTATAATCAAAGTGTGTTTGGATGTGATTGTTGCTTTTAAAAAAATCAGATTGTGTCACTGTTTGCTTTGGGAATCATGAAAATATGATTATAATCATAGGCAACTTGTGAGGTGCTTATTTGGTTTGGTCGACCATTCTATTTTTGCCTTCGAAATGGTGGACCAAAAGGACTAAAGTGTAGTATTTTTTCGAATCAGGCCTCGACATTCGGTGGGCTACCAAAAAAATGGTCCACCGTTTGGCACAAGATGAGAGACAATGTAAAAAAGCACTCAGGACCCAAAAAAATTTCAATGTGGCTCATTTCAGGTATTTGGTCGACCATTTTTGCATCAGTCGACCGAACGTCGGGCCTGATAGCATTCTCAGGACCCAAACGAACATGCTTATTACAATTATAATCATAGTAGATTATAATCAAAGCGCAAACGAACTGGGCCTTAGTCTCTAAAGTTGACCATTTCCTACGCATCTCTAATATTTATAAATAGGCAAAAGACCCTTTTGTGCCCCTAACGTTTGCGGTCATTTTCAGTTATGTGCCTAACGTTTCATTTGTGTTAGTTGTGCCCCCAATGTGAAATGTTAGTTTCAATTATGCCCCAACTTTGACTCAGTGCTGAAAATGACCGCAAACGTTAGGGGCATGATCGAAAGAGTCTTTTACCTTATAAATAAGATAATTTCAGTCACTTTTAAGGCACACACATTCACTATCTTTCACCATTTTCTCCTAGTCACTCAGTTAGACGTTTGATAAATACTCCTATTGAGTTATAACAAAAAAAAATCATAAATTTGAGCTTAAATAATTTTTATTTTATAAATTCAAAATTTAAAATAGTCTTAGAGCAAAGTACATTGATATATATATATATATATATATATATAGCAGGCATGCATGCATGCTAAACCCACTAAAAAAGAGAGTATATACACACAATAACCCACAACAAAGATAGAGAGGTAAAAGGAAATTAAAGAAATTTATGGGTTCAGAAACCAATCCAAATCTCCCAGTGATTGACTTCAACAAGCTTGACTTATTGGGAGGCCAAAATTCTAATGAGTGGGAGGAAGTGAAATCACAAGTTTACAAAGCTCTTGAAGAGTATGGTTGCTTTGAGGCTTTGTTTGATAAGGTCCCTTTAGACCTTTGCAAATCCTTATTTGTTGCACTCAAACAGCTTTTCGATCTCCCTTTTCAAACCAAGCTTCGTAATGTGTCTAAGAAGCCCTACCATGGTTACGTTGGCCAACACCCTCATATCCCACTTTATGAGAGCATGGGCATCGATGATGCAAACATCTATGAGAAAGTAGATAACTTGGCGAAGAACTTGTGGCCCCAAGGAAACCCTAGTTTCAGGTTTCTTCTTAATTTTATTGTATTGGTCAAAGTGTAAATTTGGTCTCATATCTTTTGTTCAGTTCCCAATTTGGTTCTATATATTTTTTGTTATACATTTGGTCTCATATCTTTGGGTTAGTTCTCAATTTGGTCTCATATCTTTTTTGTTGCAAATTTGATTTCTGATCTATGAATCAATTATATAATTGGTCCTATATTTGTAGGTTAGTGCAAAAGTGATCTCATATCTTTGCAAAATGATCAACTAACGATTAATCTTTTTGCAAAGTTATAGGACTAATTTTGCAACTTAACCAAAAAATATAAGATAAAAAATGATATAGGACCATATTTGGACCTTTTGCAAAGATATAAGACAAAAATGCAACAATACAAAAAAATACAGGACCAAGTTGGGAACCCAGCAAAAAAAGAGACAAAATTTACACTTTGACTTATCGTATTTATTGACTGTCTACCTTTCGAATGTTGAATGAATTTACTTTTTATTTTTATTTATTATACAAAAAAATTTTAATTTTGTGAATAGTAAAATATTTAACTTTATTCGCCGTGACTATATAATGAACTGATGAAAAAACTTATGAAAATAAGTGTTAACTAACCTAAATTTTCCTCTTATCTTACTCTCAACTTGTGTTATATTTCCATTTTCTTCGTCATTTATATTGGCAGCAAAACTATACAATCGTTCTCCAAGCAGTTATCTGATTTGGATCAGATTGTGAGGAAGATGGTTTTAGAGAGCTTAGGTGTTGAGAAGTACTTGGATGAACACATAAATTCAACCAATTACCTTATGAGGGTTATGAAATATAAAGCTCCTCAAACTGAAGAAACAAAGTTGGGATTAACTTCACACGCAGATAAGAACATAGTGAGCATATTGTACCAAAATGAAGTTGAGGGGTTAGAAGTTGAAACTAAAGATGGAAAATGGATCACTTACCAACCTTCCTCACCTCACAGTTTCATCGTCATGATTGGCGATTCTCTCCATGTAAGCAAACTCCATTTCATTTATTTTTCATTACATAAAATTTGTCGTTAATATTTGATTAAAGTTCTATAAATAATAAAACATATCAAAATATGAAACTTTGAGGATAAAAAATCAGCAAATAAGCATTAGGGACCAAATTAACAATTGATATAAAGTTTGAAGATGAAAAAAATATTTTTGCTTTATTAAATTTATATGATGTTCTTCATATACTTATAATTTATGAATTTTATTAATAGAAGTAAGAAACGTGGTATTAATTAGATTCATATCAAAAAGAAAATATAAAATTGTTACAAAAAAATATAAAATATAAAAAAGAAATTTTTGTAAGATTTATTATTATAGAGAAATCATATAAATATAATTTAATTCAAATATAGAAAAAAAGTTATATGAATTATTTCAATTTAATTTATCATGATTTCTGTCTTTAATTATGGTATTGGGTAAATTGGAATTTATCCTACAACAATAATTAATAAAAAGTTGTTAGAAATTAATTAATATAATGTCTCTCTTAAACCTAAAAAGGAAAAGAAATTAAAAATGCAGGCATGGACAAATGGGAGGGTACATTCGCCATTTCACAAAGTGATGATGAAAGGAAATGAAGCAAGATACTCAGTTGGACTATTTTCAATACCAAAAGGAGGGTACATAATCAAAGCTCCTGAGGAATTAGTGGATGAGGAACACCCTTTGCTCTTTAAGCCCTTTGATCACGTTGAGTTTCTCAAGTATTACTACACTGAAGAGGCACAAAGAGATAAATATGCTTTCAAGACATACTGTGGCCTTTGATTTGATCACGCTCAATGTAAAATTTCCAACAATAATAAGTCATGGGTGTCGATTTGGATTTGAGCTTACTTACTGAAATCCTTTCTTTTTTTTCTTTTTGTAAAAGGGTCATTTTAAGTTCAAAGAATTTGTTAAGAATAACTTCATAGCTCTGAATTGTTGTATTTGAACTTAAAGCAAAAGAAATATAATCAATTTAATTTGCTTGTTTGATTGTACATGAAACAAATGGTATACTATCAGGACCAATTTGACATTGTTTGCTGACAACCCTAAATAGATAGAGAAAGTAGTCTTTGAGAACAATATATATATAGCTCTGAACTAGTCCCATTCGAACTTGAAATGTGAGAAATATGACTATATTTAATAATTTGGGACTAAAATGAAATATTTTACCCATATTTAGGACCAATTTGAACATTTCAAAACATAAAAGACCAAACTAAATATTAAAAAATACATTTAGGACCAAATTGATCTTTTAACCTTTCTTTTTTAGGTATGTGACCTTTACGAAGCAGAAGCAAGCGAGAGAAAATAGAGCTCTTAAAATGGGTTACGCTCTATGGGTTAGCCCATAACCGTAGAAAATAGGCTTTATTAAGGTTTTATTATCTTCTTTTAAAAAATTATTTTTGACATAATAATATAATATTTTAATTTTTTTTTATATTTTATATATTTTTTAAATGCAAATAAAGATAAATATTAAGTCAAAAATGATTTTTTAAAAGAAGATACTAAAAATCATATAGTGATGGATGGTTAAATAATGAATAATTTTGTGAAATATATATTTTTTACTCATTTTCGCTTCTACATTAATAATTTTATTATGTAATTTTGAAAATATTAAATAATTATCTAAATTGCGACTTGTGAATTTATCATGTAATTTTGATTCATATAAAAAAATTATATAATTGAAATTTTACTTCCATTTATATTTTAAAAAACAAAAAAAAATTAATAAAAAGCTCATAGGGTTAGCCTTAAGCGCCAATAGAGCTGAGTTGAGTTAAAATTTGTTAACCTAAGTTTAAGTAAGACTTTTCTTTAGGGTTATATAGAAACAAATTGTTGATAGCTCTTGGTGATATTGAACGAAGTGAGTAGCGTAGAAAAATCATTAATGATACAAAGAAAAAAAAAAGTAAACATGTAAATCAGTAAATCTGACTTTTCTTGGTTGCTGTAACTTGCAAAAGCAACATCAATGTCCAAGAATTTCATTTGCACAGTATAAAAAATAGAGATTGTTGAAATAAGGTAACCGTCAACAATTTGGTTCTTAACTGTGATATATTAATCTTTAAATTTAAGTTGATTTTATATTTTTTTATTTTTGAATTTTGTGCTTAATTTTTACTTTTAATCATTGAATTTATTGTAAATGTATTTTTTATTTTGTTTATGAATTTAATACCAGGACTAATAAATCATATCGTTGACAATTGCAATATTTAGGAAATGATTTGTTGACTCAATACAAAATTGAAGGACCAAATCATAAGTTTTTTCTAAATAAAATTTATCCCAACATATGATTAAATTGCAATATTAAGTCAAAATTTATCCTTCCATAATTTAAAAATAAAAATTTCATCATCTAGACAAAATATATAAGAACAAAGAAGATTAAATTGCAATATAAACAACAATAGCACCAATTGTTCATTAGTTAGTATAACAACATCACATCACTGAAAATAAACTCCTTAACTATTCTCTCCTCTATTATGTATATTTTAAGATTAATATTTGAATATCTTTCGTTATCAACGTCCAATTTGTCCTATTAGTTAGTTTTTCTTTTTTTTTTTTGGTAAACTGAAGAAATTCATTAAAATGCTAAAAAGAAAAAGGGTTCAGAAACAAAGTACCAAAGTTTACTGTTACAGACCCTTGCATTACAAAAACCAAACAAATCAAAAAGAAACTGCGACGAAATGAAAGTGGGAACAGAATTAAAGATAGTGAAGGAAGAGTTCAGCTCTCTTCCAAAGTTTGCAAGACCATCGGCAGGTTGATTGGCCTCCCTGAAGACATGTCTAAGCTGGTGATTCTCCAAAGAGTCCAGAAGCAGCCTGCAGTTTAAAATCAGTATAGAGAAGGTGTAGATGAGAGATGTTATCATTAGAGATCAGATCAATAGCGGTTTTGGAGTCCGATTCAATAATGAGATTTTTTATGTTATTATCCTTAGCAATTTGCAGACCAAATTGAATACTCCAAACTTCAGCTTTTAAAATGGTTCCATAACCAATAAACAGCGAAAAACCTGTAACCCAATTACCATCCGAGTCCCTAATGAGACCACCAGCCCCAATGTTCGATTCTTTGGCAGATCCATCACAATTTAATTTAAAAAAAGAGGGAGGGGGTTTTACCATTTGACAGGAAGAGAGAAATTCGAAGTTTTACAAGAAGAAATATCAGAACAGAATAAATATTCCATTGCTTTTGACATACCCATGTTAATGATATTTTGTGAGTTAAAGGCAACTTTGTCAAAGATTAGTTTATTTCGAGCCAACCAAATTGAGCGCATAATGAAGGGAAAGATAATCTGCCAACAAATGGATTTGAAGTGGTGCTTATTATCAAACCAGTTTTTCCTAAGCCAGGAGTTAAAAGCATCATTTGGGGGAGATATGTCCTTATAGATTCTAGACCAGATGACATTTACATGAGGGCAATCAAAGAAGATATGCTTAAGAGATTTAGGACAATTCAAACAAAGGGGACAAGTAGGAGATGTAGAACAATTTTTTTTAAACAGATTTTCTTTAGTGGGGAGGGCATTTTGACAGATACTCCACAGAAAAAGTTTCTCCCTAGGGGAAGTTGGATGCTTCCAAATCCAATTAAAATCAGATTTTTGCAAGTGATTGAAGCAGGAAAAATAAGCAGAAGAATTTGAGAAAGACCCATTACTAGAGAATTTCCAAGAGATAGTGTCAGGAATGAGATTAGAAAGAGATATAGAAGTGCTCATGATAGCTTTATGAATATAATCAGGCAAGGGAATGGAGGTGGAGATGTTTAAAATTCTCGAATTAGTGATAAAAGTTGAAATGGTAGAGTTGTTCTCATAGTGATTAAGAGGGCCCTGGATAAGGTTTCTAATTGGACCAAAGGGAAGCCAACTATCATTCCAAAAATTAATGGTAACCTCGTTACCAACTTTCCATAGGATGCCATTATTAAGAATAGAGCAATCTTTATTAAGGCTTCTTCTAATATAAGATTGTTGATGAAAATTTTTTGAGAGCTTATGGCCATACTTAAGAGAAAGGGTTTGGGTGCTAAGGTTCTTATTGTTAGTAAAAATGTTCCATTTAATTTTTGCCATGAAACAAGCATTAACTAATTTTGCTTTTCTAATACCTAATCCTCCTTAAGTTTTAGGGGCTGCCACTTTGTTCCAATTTAAATGATGAATTTTCCTGGTATTGGTATTGTGACCCCAAAGAAAATTACTATTAATTTGGTTAATCTTCTTAAGAGTTGAGGTTGGAAGATAGAGAGATTGCATGGCATGAGCAGGAGTAGCATTGAGAGTGGAATTGATGAGTTGAATCCTGCTAGCCATGAGAGAGAATTACATTTCCAACCCTGAAGTTTCCTATTCATGTTATCTAAAATAAAGTTGAAGTCTGAAGGTTTATAAAAAGGCTTAAGGGGGAGACCAACATATTTTCCAAGAGAAGAAGAGACATTAATATGAAGCATAGTAGCAGCAAAAGTTCGAAAATCATGAGGGACATGATCAGAAAACCATAACTTGGACTTGTCAAAGTTTATCTCAAGTTTAGAGACCTTTGAGAAGTTATGAAGACATCTTTGAATGGTGTTTAAATTTTTCTTAGTGGCTTTGGCAAAGAGAAGAATGTCATCAGCGAAAAGAAGGTGAGAGATATTAAGGTTAGTTTGATTATGTCTAAAAGTAAAGGGGGACCAGTTTTTAGTTTGAACTTCATTAGAAATGGTAATAGAAAGAAATTTCATGGCAAGAATAAAAAGATAAGGAGATATGGGTGATGGAGATTGTGCCCTAGGGTCAATCATCCTATAGATATGTTGGGAACGTATCAATTAATTTATGGAGATAAATTAATGGTTATCATATTATTAGCATGTTTACTATGATAACAGTCCATGATTAATTATGAGATAGTTAATCTAAACAGTCCCTGGTCGCTCATTCGAGTGGGAGCTTGAA